>VWZZ01007187.1:123461-147714 GCA_013399095.1 Psophia crepitans | reverse complement strand
GAAAGTGAGGTGAGGCAAAAGGCAAGGCAAGGCAGAAAAAAACCTTTGAGTAGCTTGAGAAGATTTGAACTTTCATTGCCTGCTTTACAGGAGAGCGTGGTACATAGTAAAATTTTGTCAAATTATTTTTATATAAACAGGATCCTTGGAGAAGCCAGCAGAGGACAAAACATGGTGACTGGTTTTAGTCAGATACAGAAGTTAGGTAGTACCTGAAAGTAGACACTGGAAGCACTCCCTAGACTGAAAGCATATCAGAGTTGGCTAAACTAGGAGTTGGGCAGAATGTACTTGTTCTGAACAACTCCTTCGGATGAAATTTATTTACTTAACTTTAACTATCAAAAAACTTAGCTTGTCCTAATCTGGTCTACTATAAAGAAAAAGAGATTCACCCTTCCAGAAGAAAAACTAATTTATCCTAAGCTAAATACCTAAACTAGATGAGGTGAACTGCCTTCAAAGTTTTCTGTTGGGAACTTGTCTCTTTGCAGTGATTAGAAAAGGTGCCTAAGTTACTAACTTGCCCAATGCCTAGCATGATGCCTAAAATTCAGACTGATGTAAATGATGCATTAAGGTTCCAACATACAATATTCTAATTATATTAAAGTAAATTTCCTCTCCTTTTATGAGCATTTTTTTAAACTGTTAAAAGAATAGAAATTCCAACTTTTGATATGTCAAATTAAGTGACACTTCACAGTCCTACTATGGAGAGAAAAAATAATAATAGAATATACAAAACAAGTGATGCAGAGGGCAATTGTTCACCACCGAGTGGGCGATGCCCAGCCCATCTCTGAGCAATGATCGTGCCCTGGTCAACTTGGCCACTAATTTATATATTGAGAATGATGTCGTATGGTATGGAATATCCCTTCGGCCCGTTTGGGTCAGCTGTCCTGTCTGTGCCCCCTCCCAACATCTTTTGCACCTCCTGTGGAAGACTCATGTCTCCTTGCTGGCAGGGTCCGGACTAAGTCCAGGACTTAATTGTAATCACTGCTTAGAAACACTAAATCCAAAACACAGCACTATACCCATTACTAGGAAGAAAATTAACTCTACCCCAGCTGAAACCAGGACAACTGCACAGAAGACTGAAATAAACTTTAAAGGGAAGAACAAATATTTTTTCATGTCATGCAGCACTTTCAGCTACTTAACAAGAACCAGATATTTTGTAGAAAATAGCGTGAATGCAGGAAGCCAAGCAGAGAATGTTAGGTTCAAGAAGAAACAAAGCTACTTTGGAATTCTATTCTGCAAGCACATGTGTTTTGAAACTGAGGAGTCGCAGAAGCCCCAGCAGCATGGAACATTTGCTTATTTGGGCAGGTCTTTCAACTGTAGTGAACTCTGAAGGAAATGGAACAATCCCTCAAACTTCCAAAGTACCACAGAGCTAGGTATTCTACATTGAAAAGTCTGACTTGGCTGGCTATTGGCCCCGCTGCACCTCTAGAGCGAGCAGGTGGCAATTATTTATTTACTTGTATTGAATGAAGCTGCCATCTGGAATGAGGTTTCAGTGGCCTACCTTAAGGAGTTCTAAGACAATGACACTACAAGGGAAAGCTGGGGATGGGTGATAAGGATAATAAATGTTTTATATTTCCTTTTATGCACAAAGCAATCTACAATATTGCTAACAAGCGTAGTTAGACCATTGGACCAATCTGGCTTACTTTTACAATAACCTCCAAAACACATACCTCTAAATAAAAAGCATACTTTTACTACACTCATACAGGTAACATACCAAAGTTTCAGATCTGATCATGTAATTGGTCTAGAATATGTATTTCAACAGAATTTCAAACAAGAAATTTGAAATCTCTTGGCAAATAAGAGAGATTTTGAACATCAAATAGAGTTCAGGTTCTGGAATTTTGGCATTTAAAAAACTCACTTAACCTTTGGTGATATGATTTTACCAAATGCCAGAACAGCTTTCATTACCATTGCAATGCAGGCAGTGAAGCTTTACAGGAAATGTCAAACATGAAGAACATGTCTGGTAGGTTCTTTATTTTTGGTAGCCCATTTTCTATCAGTGTTTGAAAACTTACTCATGTACGAATATATTGTGCTAAAGAAGATACAGATAATGAGTCAGGTTAGGCTGTTGATGTAAATTATTTCCCTTTCTTCTTTTCTTTAGTATGAAAACAGTAGCCTTTTGTAAATAATGCCTTTGAACAAATACAATTATTTTTTGTCTCCATAGTAGGACTGTGAAGTGTCACTTAATTTGACATATCAAAAGTTAGAATTTCTGTTCTTTTCACAATTTAAAAAAAATTATTGATGTTTATTATTATTATTGTTGTTGTTGTTGTTATCATTATCATCATCATCATCATCATCATCATCATCATCATCTTCCTTTGTTGGCCTATTAAACTGCTTTACCTCAACCCATGAATTTTACTTGGGTTTGGGTGGGGTTGGTTGTCCCCCTCCCACTTTCTGATTCTCCTCCCCATTCTACCAGCTGTCTGCTCCTTAGCTGCTGACTGGAATTAAACCATATCAGCCACTTGATACAAAGGTCTTTATATCTATCCTTACTGGTTCCATGCAGCTTCGGTTTTGTTTCCAGTAGCAACTTTTATACGAAATGCTCTATGGAAAACAGACAAAAAAAGTGATAATGAAAAGACAGATAGAAAAATGGCGAACTAAAATCCTGTGAAATACACGCCATCAAGCAGAGGAAATCCTCAAATATTGCCTGTGAGAAAGAGCTCTCAGTAAGCCTGACATTAATAGCAATTTCTAGTTTTTTCCTAATATAGTGATGTCTTTGGGCTGAAATTTCCCACATCATTGTGACAGGCACAGGTAAAGCCTAAACACTGAATTGATAAGGATCTTGGGCTACTACCATGTGATGGTCCTTCATTACATTCTCCATGATCCTGGTCCTCCTGTGGGACTGTTCACTTGTGGGTTAATAGTGGAAGATTGGGGAGGACGAGTGTAAATATGCTCAAGTGACTTGCAGCTGGGGTGTAGAAAAATACATGTCATGCTAATTGTTGTTTATCCTTGCGTGTCTGGCAAGTACAACACCTGTATTTAGATAGCATAGGACTGTGACAGACTTAGAGGCACCTTGTTGAACATGCTTGAGATTCCTGCCCTGCTATGGGAAAGATCAAAGCCCAACAGTAAACTACACCTTCGTGAATCCCTGATAAACAGGTAAAAACAGCAGGTTCAGTGATCCTTTAGCATGGACCGAACCCCGTGGTGCCTGTGTCCCTGTTTGTGTTCCTCTGCCCGGGTGCTGCTTCAGAGATCCCCTGGTTGGCAAGGTAATGAAAATAAATTTACTTTTTTGCATTTTATCTGTGGATTTGTGATTGTTCCCATGTCCTGTCTGACCTGACTGACACATCACTCAATTCCTTTTCAGGATTTGATCTAACAGTCAGGTACCTTTACAGAGTTCATACTGGCAACTACAATAAAACATAATGGGAGTGAGCTGCAGCTTAATACTATATCAGAACAAAGCATGTGCTCGCAGCTGGTATGAGGGAAACTTTATCACAGAATTGCAGAATCACAGTATGAAAGAATGGTGGAGGTTAGAAGGGGCACCCCTGGTCAAGCAGGGCCACCTAGATGCAGTTACACAGAACCATGTCCAGACAGGTTTTTAATATCTCCAATGATGGAGACCCCACAAACTCCCTGGGCAATCTGTGCCAGTGCTGAGTCACCCTCACAGTATAGGTGTTTTCTGATGTTCAGAGGGACCCTCCTGCATTTCAGTTTGTGCTTATTGCCTCTGGTCCTGTCACTTGACAGCACTGAAAAGTGCCTGGTTCTGTCCTCTTTGCACCCTGCCTTCAGATATTTACATACATTAATAAGATCCCACATCAGCCTTTCTTTCTCCACGTTAAACAGTTCCAGCTCTCTCTTTCCTGATAGAAGAGATGTTCCAGTCTCTTCATTTTATTTGTGGCCCTTCACTGGAGTCTCACCAGTAGCTTCACATCTCTTCTGCACTGGGGAACAAAGAACTGAGCGCACTACAGGAGAATCATTTGGTAGATTTGCAGTATCTGCATGGTGGTTTTAAGTATCATAGTGACACTTAAAATCTCTGTGAGGATTACCTCTGACAAGCCAAGGGAGAGTTTTGAAGACAAACTCCTACTAACCTTTCTAAAAGAGTTAGAACTAAACTCACAAAGAACTTCAATGTGATAACACTGAATTATTATTTTCTTTCTCAGAGTATCTGACAATGTATTTTTAGTTTCATTTTCCTCTGTTCTACCTTAAATGATTCCTGACCTTTGATTTCCTGCCAAAAAGCCAGAGTATCCATGTCCTTGATATGGATTGATAACCTTTTCCTCCACATTCTTCCAAGCAGGACCATGCAGGACTCCTAGAATATCAGCCATAATAGCAAAGTAAATGAGAAAGTAGATGTATCTCACATAAAAGGCTATTTTTCAGCTGGTACAAAAGTATCTCAAACTACTAAAATATTTTTATTCTTTTTTTTATTAAAAATCTAACAAACAAACAAACAAACAAAACCCACCAAAAACCAAAACCAAACCAAGCAACAGTGTCTGTGCTGGTTTTCACTGAAATAGAGTCAATTTTATTCATAGTAGCTAGTATGGGGCTGTGGTTTGGATTTGTGCTGAAAACAGTGTTGATATCACAGGAATGTTTTTGTTACTGCTGAGCAGCGCTTACACAGAGCCAAGGCCTGTTCTGCCTGTCATCCCACCCCACCAGTGAGTAGGCTGGGGGTGCACAAGGAGCTGGGAGGGGACACAGCCAGGACAGCTGACCCCAACTGACCCAAGGGATATCCCATACCATAAGATGTCATGCTCAGCATATAAAGCCGGGGGAAGAAGAAGGAGGGAAGGGACGTTTGGAGTGATGGCGTTTGTCTTCCCAAGTAACCATTACGCATGATGGAGCCCTGCTGTCCTGGGGATGGCTGAACCCCTGCCTGCCATGGGGAGTGGGGAAAGAATTCCTTGTCTTGCTTTGCTTGCATGCACGGCTTTTGCTGCCCCTATTAAACTGGCTTTAACTCAACCCACGAATTTTCTCCCTTTTGCTCTGCTTATTCCCTCCCCCATCCTGCTGTCAGGGGGAGTGAGTGAGTGGCTGTGCCGGGCTCAGTTGCCGGCTGGGATTAAACCGTGACAGTACGTAACATCATTAGTCACTTATGTCTTTTCTCCAGTGCTGTATTTTAGAACCTATTCAGTTTAAATAGCAAGGCGGGGGGGGGGGGGGGGAAGGAACCAAAGCAACAAACCACCAAACAAAAACCCCCACCTCTTGAAACAGAGAAAATATATTGGAAGTAAGCAGTAAGGACAGTATACAGCAAGAACTCCTGGTGGAATATGACTCTCTACTGCCTGAGAGCTGGTAGCTTTCCCTTTTATTGGAGCAACCAGTCTGGCTGAGCTTGAGCCCTGAAGCAACACCCCAAGGACGCAGTGAGCCATAGCAGTGGGAGACTCCCTGCTATAAGGCCCAAAGACTTCCATCTCCTGACCTGACCTGCTGTTTAGGGAGGTTCGCAGCTTGCTGAGAACTCAGATCTGAGATTCGTGGAGGGACTGCCAAGCTTTGTGCAGTCCTGCCCACCAGGTGGTTGTGGCCGTTCAGAGGGACCTTATCAGCCTGGAGAAATGGGCAGAGAGGAACCTAATGAAAACCTACAAGTGACAAGTTCTGCACTTGGAGAAGAAAAACCCCATGCATTAGTACAGGCTGGGGGCTGACTAGAAACTGCCTTGCTGAAAAGGACCTTGCAGTCCTGGTAGACAAGATTAAGATGAATGAGCAGTGGACCCTTGGATCAAAAAAGGCCAACAGCTTCCTGGTCTGTGTTATACAGAGCATTGTCAAGAGAGCAAGGGAGGTGATCCTTCTCTGCTCAATACTGGAGAGACACTTAGAGTGCTGTTTCTAGTGCTGGGGTCCCCAGGTACAAGAGCATTATGAACATATTGCTCCAGCAAAGGGCAATGAAGATGCTAAAGGGATTGAGGCGACTGACATGGAAGGAGAGGCTGAGAGAGCTGAGACTGTTCAGCCTGGAAAAGAGGAAGTTCAGAGGGAATCTTATCAATATGTATGAGTACCTGGTGGGGGGGTATAAGGTAGATAGATCCAGAATCTTTTCACTGTTAATCAGTGAAAGGACAAGAGGCAACAGGTACAAATTGAAATACAGAAAATTCTACTTAGACATGATAAGAGAAAAATTTTTTACGATGTGGCTGAGCATGCAGTATGGGAATAGTTGCCCAGAGTGTCTGTGGAGCCTCCACTCTTAGCGATATTTAAAACCCAAATGGGCAGAGTCCTGAGCCACTTGCTCTAACTGACCTAGCTTTGAGCATGGGGGCTGGACCAAGGGGTCTTTCAAAGGCTCCTTTTGACCTCAATGCTTCTATGATTCTATAATTCTATTTCAAGATGTTTGCTTTTATGAGTTTACCTGATATGACCTTTTTGGAGCTCATTATCCTAATACACCATTAACCTTTAAAATATTTGAGCTAAATTATGGTAAAGGTATTTCAGTTATCTTTATAACCTCATTGTGAAATGTTCAGTGTTAAGTGTTACCACAGTGAGACCTTCTCCTGGAATACCTTGCGAAGGGCAGCTTTTATTGCTGACCATAGATATATCTCAGACTTCACTTCACCAGAGAGATCTGGTATACAATGTAATGTTGTTATAAACTGACAAAATCTCACAGAAAAAGAGTTCTTTCAGAGTAGATTTTCATGGAGCTAATGACCACTCCCTTCCAAAAAACCTTATCTCAAAGATATAAATAGATTTATTTTTAATATTCTTAGGTCTGGTTTGTGACTGAAACAAGAAATTCCCAGTCTTAATTTGCTTAAGTAGCATCAGCGCTGATGGATCATATCCTAGCTCCATGCTAGATAGTTCATACACATGAGAAGATATGTTGAGCAGTTCAGGTAGTAGTTGCATAGCGTTCAAAAGTCACTCGGATAACCAAAGAGGTGGAAGCCCTTGTAATCAAGCTATACAGACTGCTGATACTTATGGCCTGAGAACAAAGGGGAGTGGAGAGATCATTCTCTTTCTTCAGTTATCACAATCCAATCAACATAGAAAAAAGTATCTTAAAAGGTAAAAGAAAAGAAGAAGGGAAGGCTCTTCAGTAATTTCTGAATCATTCAGTGTATTTCCCAGCTGGATAAGCTAAAGTTGTTAATCTGTCATCCATTTCACAGGATAGTAGTAAATGAGTCCCAGTATAATGTGTTGGTCAGTAAACCAGTATGTCTATCATTCTTCACACTGTTTGGCCACTGGTTTGGCTTTTTTCAATTAAATTTTACTTAAGTTCATGTGAACTATTAGATGTTCCAGCATTAAAGAAAATAGATCTCAAAAAGAGCTCCAAGAGTTTATCATTCTTTCCCAGGACAGGATCACCTCCACCTTATTCAGCCTTGAAAGTTGTCTGCCCAGTCTGTTCTCAAAAACTTCCAGTAATGATAATTCTGCAGTCTCCCTAGACAGTCCTTTTCCATGATTTATGGTTGAAAATCTTTTCCTAATACATAATCTAAATTTCCTTTGCTCTAATTTAAGACCATTACTTCTTGTTCTATCCAAGGCTGACACAGAGAACAGATTATTCCTTTCCTCTTTGTAACTACCTTTTGCATATCAAAGAGTGCTATTTTATATCCTTTCCAGTCATTTTTTTTCTTCAAACCCTATCCTTTTTCCAGAGGTCATGTTTTCAAGAACTCTGCTCATTCTTCTTGTTCTTTTCTGCAATTTCTCTTACAAGCACTGTTTTATAGTAATACAATGTTAAGATGATGAATTTAAAAGTTGGATTCCTTTTAATTTGGAAACCTGACATTGTGTGAATGCCTAGTTTCACATTATTCTAGTTTCATAAGACAATTTCAGGGGCATAGTATGTAATAAATTTCAAAATAATAGCTTTAAGCTTTATGAAGTTAAGTCACTCCTGGATTTAGCTGCAAAGGTTTAAGGTGTTGCTGATCCCAACAGTCAATACCTCAACCACTCAAGGTGTCAATCCATACCTCAGCTGTAGAGTTTGCCCTCATAAATCAATCTGTGAACAGCAACTGTTGAAATATGAGTGCATATTCACTTCTGTCAGCTTTTTCTCTGATGGCAGTAACCTTCAGCAAAAGGCCAGAACGAGCAACTAGAGGCTGCAACGCCTTACATACCACAGCTGTTTGCTTCAGTATGTGCCTCAGAGGCCTTTAAGTGACCCTAACTAAATCTGCCCTGATGTATTCCAAAAGACTACCCTTGCCGGGGATAGGTGTTTGTCACCTCCCCTAAGGATAATCACTTCACAGAGCAGTTGTGATCATCAACTCTTATTACCTGTCATCTGCTGGCCCAGACAGTTCCTTACACAGGAGAGTTACTCTGACTAATGGAAATATGGCTGCTCAGACCGTATTTCAGCAGCTTACTTCTGTAACAAGAGAGCGTGATCATCCAATGCAACCATCATGAAGAACTGGGCTGCAGACCCACTGAGGGATCCTTGCTGTCCCAAAACACCAAAAAAACATCAGACTCCCACACACAGGGAATTCAGATTTGCCAGAATGGAAGGATGGAAGTGTCCGTTTGATGCGCAAGGGGAAAAGGAATGAGGAAACGAAAAATTAACAAAAATGCAGGCTACCGTAAGCTGAAACAGCATTAATGATGTGATAGTGTCAGTGATATTATCTTATTTTAATATCACTATAAAAACAATTCTACAAAAAGGCTAAGACCTCAAAGATTGTTGCAAACCCTTCAGAAGATAAGACTAAGTGCAGTCTTGTGATCTATGCTGAAAGCAATAAAAATAATCCATCACATTTCTTCTTCCCTGTTCTCCTCTCATCACCTTGTGCTCAAACGTTTTCTGGTCACCTGATCCTCTGTACAGCTTTCAGCACTATAGCCGCTTTTCCTGAACAACTGAGGTTAATAGCTAGCTGGACTTGTACATCACTCACCTTCCCTGATGGTGCTTTCATTCTTTGCTTTAATTTTACATAAAAGCTTTTATGCTCTGTGAAAGGTGTTGAGCTCGTAGCTTAACATACGTTTTCCTTAGGTGTCTCCAAGTGTGCAAGATAGCTAAGCTCCCCTTGTACTCAAAGGGAATCTAGTCAAGAAAGTCAGTGAAGAGCTTTTCAGTATTGTAGACTGAATTCACATGAATCCACAACAAATTAATTCAGTCTTTATCAAGGATTCACTAGAAAATCTAGTTATTTCAGGCTAAGGGATAGGTACATCACTGGTTTCAACTCCAATCATTATACCATAGTTTATTACATGAGAACTGTAGATGACAACAAAAAATATCTAAATCTAGATGCAGTATTAGGACATTTGAAGCCCATATATGATGCAGTGAATCACTTGGGTTTAGATAACCCAGCCAGAATCCAAGGACTTAAAAAACTCAAAATACTTATTTTATAATTACTTCCACCACTTTCAACTATCAAGAATCCAGACATGACAGAAATGGTCAAAATATTACACCCTTAAAAGTCACCTTCAGGTCAGAGCCCAGAGATGCTTTCAAATTCCAAAAAACTCCAAAAGCCAAAGTGTACTGCAGACAGATTTTGGACACAAAGAAATAGACTTCTTTTAATTTTCATGTTTTCTTAAAACTTCTTATGTAAATGGATTTATATCCCCCTAGGACTGCAAAGATTCTCAACGTATCATGTTTGACAAAGTAGTTGTGACTTTTCAGTATCTGAATAAAGCATTTTGATATATGCTTTCATGTAGAATACGTATATCATTTTGGTCACTTATGCTGCATGTTAAACACGCACACCTCCCTGTCCACTTGCTCTTGACTACTTTATGTGTTTCATAAACAAGGAAGAACAATCCTATCTTATTTCAATACACTTTTCAGTATGCTAACTTTTTCTCAGTTTTTTCTATGGATACCTATTTTGTATGCCTTTCAGCATATTTTATTTTTTACCTCTGGACTTTGTCTAGTTTGTGCCTAGCAAATAAGGGCCTGGGTCCAGATACCATATTCTGAAACTAAACTACTGTTAAATGGAATACAGTCCATGACCATGGGGAAACATTGAGCTAAGCAATGCTTAGGTAAATTTCCTTTCCCTAAAATAAGAATTTACCAGAGTAAGTAGTGCAGCAGTTATCTCAAATTTGTTTAAAATATGACATTTCTCTTTCATTACAAGCCAATAACGCACTTTTCTTTTACTATTATTGTTTAGTACTCTATCAGAGTTTTGTTTATTTACATGAATGTTGCAATTTCCATGTCTGTCCCTCTGAAAATTTGTCTATCCAGTTCACCTTCATGCTGAAATAGTATCTCTTTATATGAACCACTTTCATGATCGCACCCCATTTTATTGCTTTCAGCATAGATCACAAGACTGTACTTAGTCTTATCTCCTGAAGAGTTTGCAACAATGACCTGCTTGAATCGTCTTTGAGCTGGATTTAAGAAGTCAATTCAATTACTAAAAAGGAAAATTAAAAAATTACATTGTTTAAAACACTAAATGGACAGTCATGCAAGAGTCTAATTCTTAAAGCTGTCACTTGATCATTTCTCAAACAAACTTACTTTGACATTAAGGAGAGTTTGCCTCGCAAAAGGTGGTGAAGTCTTAACTGTCTGTCTTCAAGAACTTTCTGTTATTTCAGTATAATACTGGCTCTTGCAATGTTTTCATCAGATATTACTGGGAAAAAATGACAAGTACCTGTATGACAAAGAGCAGCACAGAAAACAAACGCTTCGAGATGGTATTATTCAATCTCATTTTCTATCCATCAGCAGTATTAATAGAGTAGTTCTTTCAAGTGATATAATGAAAGGGTATAAGTAAGTCCACTTTAGTCCTTGATTTTGTTATGAATACCTAACAGGAGAGAGGAAAGATGGAGATAAAGCTAGACTTCTCTCAGTGCTAGACAGTGAAAGGAGATGAAGATGGACACAAACTGAACTATGCAAAATTAAACATAAGAAAAAGTTTCTTTACTGTGAGAGTGGTCAAACACTGAAACAGGTTGCCCAGAGAGGTGGTGGAGTCTCCACCTTCAGAGATATTCAGGACCCAGCTGGACTTGGTCCTGGTCAATGTGCTTTAGGTGACCCTGCTAGGAGTTGGGGGTTTGGACTAAATGATCTTTAGATGTGCCATCCAACTTCACCCATTCTGTGATTTGGTGCTTCTGTGAATATATGGCATTCAGGTAAGTAATTAATTTTTGGCACTTGAAATTATGGGACCCTGAGTGAAATGTGGTGTAACATATGACACAGGGTTTCATTCAGGGATTTAATCTTATCTTACACTGGAGGATCACATCTGCAGCCCTTAAAATATGTTTGTCAGAGAAGAACTGTACCAGGTTTTTCTATTAATTCCCTCCCACTCTTGTCAATAATTAACAGGTGACTGTAGATTTCGAAACACAAGCAGGTCTTTGATGTCTTCTTAAATGTTGTTCTTTAATGGAGAGACAATATGATTTGTGCATTTGGTTCACTCAGAGCAGGGGGTTCAGCTCCCTGTTTTGCAAACACTGAATTTTAATAACACCCACTATATCTATGAAGAAGTAGCAGCACTTCCTCAATATCAGATTTTGCTCCTTGAAGACCTGCAAGGACATATGGGCTTTCAAGCATTACATGCGCAAACTGACGCCAGACTCATGCAATTGAACAAGAAGTAAAATGAAAATGGCAAATAGAGTCAAATATTATTTCCATTTTCACAGCTTCAGGCACAACTAAAATGAAAGACAAATTTAAGAATGTGAGCTGTTAACAAAGGAAGTATGTAAAATAATTACATTAAAATATGTGATTATATTGATTCATCAATATGCACCATTGACATTAAACTGCCATGAGACCAGTGTAACTCATTATGGTCATGGATTTATGAACATTTTATACAACTGGTATGTGTGGTTCTTTCTGTACATAGTATTTGTCATGCATCGAATGGAGAAATACTATAAAACACATAGATTTTTTTCCCTTCTAAGTGCTCTTTTATCTCTCACAAAAATGCCTTCTACAGAAAACTTCATGCAAAGTAGTCTATTCTCAGAGAGAAGATAATGCATTTTGCTATTGACCCTGCTCATAGGCTTTCATAAGCATGACTGTTGCTCATTGTCATAACTCTTGATCTGACACAATCACACAAACTACGATCAAAAAATGAACCTATTAAGCCATTAAACTTGTATCATCCACTAGGGAACAATTTCTTCTATTACTGAAATTAGGTGAAGTAACACTGCTTTCTCTTACTATCTAAAATTGATTCCAAAATGGCAAATAATCACACAAAATTATCTGAGATTGCGCAACTAAATTCTAAAATGTCTCAACAGAACAGAGATATTTTCAACAGTAAGCACTTTCCAGGGAGTTCAGAATCCATAATATGTTTTTAGAACACAATAATGCAACTGTAGACTAAAGAATGCAGGGTTTCTCAAGTTACTGTGCAGATTATTCCATCAGGAAAGTCAATAAGAATTTTGTTTTACAGAAGATGTAACTGAGATGAAAGAATCAAATTCCTCTTTCCTTGTTCTATTATCCACCAGTTTCAAATGAGTACAGCAGATGGAAATCTGGCTTTCCGTGATAGTTCTTCTTAACTAAAAGATTCTGAGACTGAGTGTCTCCTCCTTTCCACCTCAGTTTATAAAACTTGAAGATACTGCTTATTTACAGTGTCTCCATTGCTAATCATACAGCAGAGAATTGTTTGTCATGAATATGCTAGATGATACATATTTGTTGGTCTTATAAATGGATTTGGGACTTTTGTCTTCATATTATGTGGCTAAAAATTTACTGTATTTATTCTGTATCTGTCACGCCATAGATTCATTCTGTTCAAGATGTTTTCTGTGTGTCTGATGCTGATGAAGTCTCACATTTCTCTGATGGAGTTCTACTGATAATTTATTTTCCTCATAATCTTTTTTTCTGAAGATTTTCCAATCCTGAAGAATCTTTCCAGTTTGATAAGGCTATACCTCATATTTAGTTTCTCCTAAATCCTAGCCCAGAATCTACTTCTACAGCAACAAGATATGAAGCTAAATCCTAGGTTGAACTATGATTCCCATCTGAAAAACAGCTGAATCCTCTTTTCTGACTGCATTCCAGGTTTGATCATGTCTCCAAGTAAGTAAAAGAAAAGAATCTCAAAAATAGGACTCAAACACTGTAAATAAGGTAGCTATCACAGATTCCTGAAATCACATGCAGTGCTTTTAGAACTTCATATGGCAGAGTTATGCTTTTCCAGGCGGAATTTATAATTTATTTTCTGTGCCAGAAAAAGAGAAATAGAAGGTGGAATAAAGAATGCTTATATTACAACAGTATGGATTGTATTTGTAAAAGTACATAATTGTTATAATTAAGGTATAGTTTAAAATGACATGGCAGGAAATCCAAAATCTTTTATTCTTTCAAAGTACTGTGGGTTTAGACACCAAATCAAGATTACAGTAAAGAAAACTGGAAGTTACTTCAATTCTGCATCCTCATGTAAAAGGAAACATACTTTTGCAAGATGGATTTGCTACCACCAGGAGATACAGATTGCAACCTACTAGACACAATACGCTGCAAACATATCTGGTTTGACATGATCACCACTGAAGGCATTCTGAAGTGGCACAACTTCAGCACTGTTTGTTTACACCTAGACCCTTGGAAATCCCTAGGTTCTCCCATCCATAGTACTCTAGTGGACAGGCGTGACTTCCGTGGCCAACAATGGAGTCTTTTCCTATCAGAGCTTTAACAAGGCTCACCTAAGTAAAGATTTTCTAAGTTATTTTCTTCTCAATAAATGTGAATGTGGGTGGTGCATGTCAGCAACAAACTCAGCACCATAGCATATCGGTAAAGTAAGTGTCAGCTGGGACCAGAATATTCTGCCGTTGCACAGTGGCCTTATTCAGAGGGGAGGACACTCATCAGCTTAAAAGCTTTAGGGCCACCACAATTAAGGTCTAAGTTCCAGGCATGTGTTTGCCTATTGCATGTGGAAAATCTGACTCAGTCATCCAGTTTTCTACAGGAAATATGGAATACCATAGTCTACTGAAAATAGGTTTGTATCAACAAATATATTGAGCAGAGCAGCCTGAAATTAATATACAGGGTAAACTGGGAAAGTAGTCTTTTAAATCTTCACCATCTCCTGAGTTTAGGAAACTTCCTGGGGCCAACCTCATCTTATTCATAGCCCACAGATGTGCTTTGTCACCTGGAATCTGCCATCTGTCTTCATCATCCAAGGAAGTGAATGGTTTTCTCCTTTTCTTCCTCTAACAAGGGGCACTATAAACTAGCAAATATCAAAAGACATCAAGTTATAACATCTCAGCCCAATCATTCAAACTGTTGTGTGTAGTGTGAGATTTTGAAGATCAGCATCCTGGACACAGATTTCTCTAATTCTTTTCTGAGTCTTGCTGCACTTACAAGTCAGTATTTCATGCTACTGTCATATTCCCACTGATTTCAATGAAACAATGAATATTCAGATCTGTACATATTTTCACAGGATCATGTACTGAGATTAATTTTTCCCAGCATCCTTCCTCAGTAACACAGATCGTGTAAAAAATGACTGGAAGAGGTTTTAAGTGTAAAATATTTCATTATATACTTCTTTGACAAAATACCCCATTAAATTATATAAACTACCCGTGAGCAGAGGAACTAGACATGATGCATTGTTTCTTCTCATGCATTTCCGGAGTTTTTCTCACACTTACTTATGACTAGAGCATTATACAGGAATACTGTAATAACAGAGGGATGGATTGCCTTTTTGTTACAGTACTATTCATTCAAGCATGGTATGCTACATAAATAATAACAGTAATAATAATAAAAATATTCCTATGTCAGAATTTTTAGTTTTCAGGAGGTTCTTGTTTCTGACCTTGGAAATACTAGCCTGTGTTTGAGGGAAAGTCAATATTGTGTATTACTAAGTATTATTTCCCATCCTGACACACTGACTGCCTTAGGGATGAAAGGCTCTGGTGTGTTATTCAGTCCGGTGATAACTAAAGTGCTTAAGTCCTCAGCTGACTCCTTACAATCATTCCCTTATGTTACATATATTTTTGTGGAACCC
Organism: Psophia crepitans; assembly: GCA_013399095.1. Classification (NCBI taxonomy): domain Eukaryota; kingdom Metazoa; phylum Chordata; class Aves; order Gruiformes; family Psophiidae; genus Psophia; species Psophia crepitans. The sequence goes on along the minus strand of VWZZ01007187.1, from coordinate 132,436 downwards.
TTTTACTTTGAAAGAATTATGTACTTATTTTTTATTTATTAATCTTGCTCTGCTTAACAGAAATTCTTGATAGAACTTTTAATTCCCATGGAACTAAAATCTAGGAACATCTTACTGCTGAACTGAAAATGGACTGATCTAGATAACCAACCTTCCTTAAATGCCTCATGGGTAAGTTGATACAAAACAGAACTAACTTTTTACTCATGCCATTGACAATATTGCACAAAACAGATTTTGTCCAAAATGTGAATTATCTAACCCTTAGATATTTGCCTGCTGTGCCAACACATTGTGCGTGTATACAAATGCTGAATTAGGTTTTTTCACAGAAAAATAAAATTGTAAGAGCCCAAAAAATGAATGCAATCCTCCCTCTAATAGCATTTTGCTGAGCGTATTGCTATACTGGAAACTCGATTTCAAAATCAAGTCAAACCCAATTTATTTTAATATTTATTTTACACAATACTTCTGCTCCAGGATTGTTTACTGTTCCTTTGGTTATGACATTGTGATAAAAAAAAGAAATATTATTTCCATGAGTAAACAACAGTGTTCATTGACATGCTTGCACTGTCTAGCCTTATTTATTTTTTAATGAAATTGTCCCAGCATAATAATCAAGTTAACATCTAAAAATTAGCTGCCTTGCCTCTGCAGGTTTTCTCTACATATCCTGGATTAGAGGGTTTATCTATATTAACTTTTTAATAGCTTCATATTATGGCTTGACCTACTACATAGTCATAACTCTTTCAGGACAATTATGATGTATTATAGCAAGCAAGTGCTTGCTGATGTCTCCATGTGTGGCTCTAGAAAGAATATAATTTATTATGTCAACATTTTGCCCAATTAGTTTTTTATAAGCCATTAGTTTTTATTTGTGCCATTGAATTTCAACAAAAATTTTCAAAGAAGGAAAATATTTTACATACAGCTAAAGCAATCCAAAAGATTCCAGCATAAAGCAGATAACTTTATAATCATTTAATTTGAGGACTGCAAGAAAATGAATCTTCTATCATTTTGCCCTTTTATATTATTTTTCAGCATCAGAACAGCAGAAGCTGTTTTTAAATCAGTTCTCAATGGTCGGTAGGAAAATTCTTATTAAAATTAGATGGTGTTGGATAAGGCTACAGATCTTGGTTTATATATGTAGATATATAGTTAAAATGTGTTTATATAAAATAATAATAAAATTAGCTTACATGTACATATAAAAAAAAAGAGACAATCAAAGAAACAGAGATAAAAATATTCCTATACATCACAGCCTCCCCAGCTGCTTAACTATATGCCACTTAATCTCTCAGAGGAGTTCATCTCACCTAACTACACATGACTAAAAGTTGGCAACAGATCATGTAGGCTTCCTGTATAATCAAGAGAAAGAAAAATGTGTCTTCCCACTTGTGCTAGATGTATGTTTTAGGATAAATCAGTGTTTAGAGGTTCTTATCCCTCCCAACAGAATAAAGTACTGTAGATCAAGAATTAAATTTTACCTGCTTAATGTTGGTAGACTTAACACATGTGATTCCTCCTCTGTTGCAGAAAAGCTGTAATTTTCAATCACAAATACACTAGTCTAAGAGAAGGTCTTTCTATTTCCTTGTGCTTTGCTTTTACTAGTTTATAGTAGAAGTCATCAACGTTTTTCATCATATTTATTGATGTGATTGTTTATTTCTATAGGCCTCAGAAATAATATTTCTTTCATCTGTCTAGTAAATTTTGTTTCTTATACAGAACAAGAAGTTGCAATATTTGTAGAAATCATGAAAATATTTAATTCTTATTAATAATCTTTATTTTAATTAGTCTTCACAAGATTCACATTAAAAGAACTTACTAGACATCAAAACAGGGCCTATGGTTTAGTATGTTCTTCAATTAAATTATAAGAGGCAAGCATGTAAAGTAAAGATTGTTAATAGCAAGATCCCAGACCTTGGACTTAATGGCAAAAGTTTTTTTCTCTTCTCCACTGAATTTGTTATTTTGAAAAAATTGGAGAGAAATTTTGGAGATGTGAACTGAAGAAGAATTACAGGTGGTGCTTTCTTCCATTAGTAAGTGAAGTAAGGAATGGAATGAGTGCTCCTTTTTTCCATACACTTCAGTTTAATGGCTTTATTGCTAGTTATCGTGCATTTAGCAAATTAGTGAAACAAAATACTCACTTAACTGAAGAAGAATCAAATATATGCATCTGGCAGTACACTAAAGGTAACAATTAAAAAAATATAAATTAAGAACTTTACATTCACTTGAACTGTGTTTAGAAGTAGTCTTCAAGGAACGGATGGGTTTCTCCAAAGACAGAGACACTTTTGATCAATAAGGGTTTGGGTTTTTTTAAATGTAATTATGGTATTAATTGCCTAAACCTTACATGTTAAATAAGGGGTTTATTTGGCAACAGGGTGTAGCATGATTTTTATTGTAACTGAGAGGGTCAGATAAAACTGGTTTTAATAACCTTTAATGCTATTTCCAAGACACAAAGAATATACTGGGAGGTATTCTAGACTAATTAGTTCCTGCCTTTAATTTCCTACTTTAAACTCCACATGTAATAGGGAGGATTTATCTGATGGGATTTATTGAAGTCAATCAACTACAGCCTTTTTCTGAGAATGAAAGAAAAGATACATCTACAGCATGGTTTATCTCATTGAGTGTCTAAAATAGATTGAATGGACTGTTCATATCTCTGTGTTGCTACAATGAATACCTAAGTGAATAGATGAAATGGAGACACTATAGTTGTCTACAGTTGGGTGAGAAGAACACTACAATAAATTCCTTTCGTAGCAAAATATGGAGAACCTTCTTTTCATAAACTCAAAAATGATAATACAATACCTAATTGACCCTGCTTCGCTAAGATGTTCTCATTTAAAAACACACCCATAAAGACATTAAATTAATATTCTTGTGTGTTGGAAATGGGTGGAAATGTTGCAAATGGATACTAAAACAGTACCAAAAGTAATCTAGAAGCTAGCAATTCCATACAGATAAAAGGGATAATGAAACATGCACAGCAAGGTAAAACTTAGCAGGATTTAACCTCTATAATGGCTAATTGTCTTCTCTTTCCACTGCACAAGTAATGTTTTTACCACTGTAAATAGTCCTATTAATCCCAATAGAGGTTGCATTCATATCTCTGAAAGCAGAACTATACACTGACATTGAAGTGACATGGATAGTAGAAATACATCCTGTATTTCTGTTCTTCTCTGACTTTGACATTCATTATGGAAATAATTTAGAAATTACTGCAGATCGTAGCAGTATAGGACTCTAGTCTCTATGGTTAAATAATTAAAGTAATTTCTTTCACCTTTAGTTCAAGATTAGAAGAAAATAATAGAAGGTAAGCACAAAGAGTTCCTTTAACTATCACTGAAATTATGTTGACTACAGCCACAGAAGTCTTCTCCTGCAAATGCTACCAGGTAGAGTTTAACAGGGTACTGCAGATAGAATTGTAAAGTAGTAGGTGGCAGGTATCTGTTTACTTTTTTATCTTGACTTATATAAGGAGCTATATCCAGCAATTATTTTCGAGACTGTAATCAGTGACAGTATTATCATAGTTTTATTTCAAATATTAGAGAAAACTTCATATATTGGAGAAAAAGAATTTTGAATATTTGTTGTTTTATTTCAATTTCAGGGTAAAATTTTATGTATGTAACATATTTATGCTTGCCCCCACAAAAACTATTTCAGTATCTCTGAAAATTGCTGCATGTAAATGTAACTGTATTTTTTTGTTTTAAAATGCCTAACATTTGGATACCTGCATTTTAGTTAGTGTTTTCAAACCACAGAACAATACATTCCATTGCTAAATGTTCTCATGAAGATGTTTCTGTGGGAGCAGGCATTTCATGTACTGTTTACATCTGATTTTTCTTCATTTCAACCAGTGCTAGAATAACAATATGAGAAAAAATATATATATATATGATATAAATAGCTAGGAAGAGAGAGGGGAAAATGCTTAACCGAATTATTCTTATACACTTGTATAACTGGAAATATTCACTGATTCCTCTGAAGCTCTTTCAATGTAGCTAAGATCAGAATTTCATCCAGAGGGGAAAGAACGAATGTAAAATATAAAAGAAATACTATTTTTAAGATAAGGTAATTTTCAACAGCTGCTAGGAAAAAAAAAATTACTTATGTGAAATCTACTGCAAATTAAAAGAAATAATGGTGAAGACTATTTCCTGCATGTGTAAAATCCATGTGATATTTGGAAAATAGATTTTATAACAACAGTTGAGATTACACTGGGCTGAAGCCATACATGAATCAGAATAGAATTTTTGCATATATACACCTTTTTCATAGCAAACCAGAAAAAAATAATACTATATTTTTGGAAATGTAAATTCTAGTACAATTTTGTTCTAGTATCTTTCTATGTTTAGCACTTGAAAGGAATAAAACTCCTTAGAAATGCCATGGATAAGGCATATTAAAAAAACATTCTATGACTCCAGAGAGAAATACATCTGTACTTTATGCAGAGGGATGTGAGAGCAAAAATGAACACTAAAATTGATTTGCCAGTAGGGCTTTTTTTCAGACTGGTTTGAAGAGGCTTCTGCTTTTAACTGTGCATATTTGTCTTCAAAAATAGAGACACATCTTCCTGCCTGCTGCACCGGATCCAACTTGATGTAGAAGACTTTATGCCATCCTCACTCAACTTCCAGTTCTGAGCCACTTCTGACTAACAGGGAATCCTGTAAATGTGTGTATACCTATATATGAAGGGAGGGTGCAAAGAAGGCAGAGCCAGGACCCAGGCTCCTTTTTTGGTGCCCAGTGCCAGGACCAGAGGCAAAGGGCAGAAACTGAAACACAGGACGTTCTTTTGCTTGGCTATCAGGAAACACTTTTTCACTATGAGAGTGACCAAGCACTGGCCCAGGTTGCCCAGGGAGGTTGTGGGGTCTCCGTCCTTGGAGGTATGCAAAAGCCGTCTGGACGTGGTCCTGGGCAACTGGTTTTAAGTGGCCCTATTTGAGCAGATGAACTCCAGAGATCCTTTCCAATCTCCAAACTATTCTGTGATTCTCTGGTTCTGTGATTCTGTCTGTGCTGTCTCATAGCATAAGTGAAAGTATCCTGAGATTATTCTCTAAATTTCAGTCGTTGTCTCTAATACTAGAAGACTGCAATAGTTCACAAATACAAAATTGTACAAAACCAGATAATTGGTCTTAATTTTGCAACATGAAAGAGAAAAAGAAGGTGAGATAGAAACCTATAAGTTAACTCAACAGTGTCAAAAGGGTTTGCATGAAAGACTAGAGTCATTGCACCTGCTAATCTGTCTGAAAGTTTGGTAGTTTTGAGGAAAACAGATATTAGTTATTAAGGCTTGTGTGTTTTTAATGAATAGAGGGAAGTAATTCTGTAGATAATTAATTTACCCTAACTTTTCTGATCACTTCGCTCCAACAGTTTTAGAGGCAGCCTAGATGTTTGATTTCACCTTCAAAACAGATACTAGAATATGGAAGTTAGTCACTTGAATGTCTCAGTGGCTAAGGGGGTCCTTCACCTTAGTATCTACCTAAAATGTCCTTATCTGGGGTCAGTGGGTTTCCTTGGCCCAGACAGGCAGTTTGTCCCCAGGAGTGCATCGCAAAGGCAAAGGAAAATCTTATAATGGATTCTCCTGTAAGGGGAAACTTCACGTTCAACAGATGATAACTTTTGGCAGTTGCCCTAAGGAGGGTTTTGTACAGTACCTGACACTTTTAAAGGATTGACATTAAAAATGCAGGTACATCCGAAATGGAGAAGTCCATAGAGACATGTAAGCATAGGCACATCATTGCAAGGCATGAAGAAAATTATTTACAAATAAATTAAAGGACTTCCTGAAGTCTTATCAATTTGGGAAATGAATGGAAAGCAGGCAGGAGACAACATATGATGAAAAGGTTGTTGAGAGAACTGACAGACTTAGAGGCCATTCCCCTCAGATTCATAGCTCCAATGTGGGCTATGTCAGCATAAATAAAATTGTGTGATACTCGATGACTGTCCAATGACCTATAAATTGGTAGGCTTATTATAATAGCTTCTGGACACGTGCCTTCATCATGTAATCCTTTGTAAAATTAACCCAAGGAGTTGAGGGTTGAAATGAGCATAATTAGCAATCTACTGAAACTGTGAAGAGTTTAATTTGAATGGATACATGTTCTGTTCAGGGACTAGAAACAGAGAGATGTGTTTTAAAAGCCACTATAGGCAGAGCTTAACTAGATTGAGAATAGCTTAAGTAATCAAATTGTGTTAAAAATAAATTAAAAAAAAAATAAAAGCCAGTATGGCTGCCTTCCACTTCGGTGTCTTAAGTCTTGCTTAAATCAAATTGGAACACCTAGTGATTAGAAATGTGATTGCAATATACATAAGCACAGCCCTATTCTGTTTATCACACAGAATAAGAAGAGTAAAACCATCATGGCACTCGTATTAGTTACAATTTAATTATAAGGTATTCAAAACATGTTTGCCAGAAAAGAGTTTTTAATTATATATGTTTAAGAATTTGATGCAATTATATACTTAAGGTCATTTCAAAGATTTCACAAGCAACAGGTGTTTAAGAACAATTTTAGATGAGTAACAGAAGATTAAATACTTATAGAGGCTGAAATGGAGCACTAGCACTTAATTTAGTTCACTCCATCCAGTCACCCAAAAAGACTGTAGCAAAAATGGCATCTCACCCTCTGCTCTTATTATAAGTGTCACCTATTTGAATCTGTTCATTAATTTTCCCTTGCATTATACATTCCATGTAATTTTCTTGTTCTCATCTTTAAATATTTCTTTACATCACTTTCCTTCTTGTTTTTAATTCTTGTTTCTGACCTTACTTGTAAAAATTCTTTTTAGTACTTCCCCTTTCATTTTCTTCCTTAGTGCTTCCTATGCAATTCTTTCATGTATTTAAAAAAATCTGTTTTCTTTCCTGCCATCCTAATCCCTCCTCACAATCTTGAATATTTTCTTTCACATTTTACCAAATGGAGATTGCTATCTTTCTTTGTTTCACTTTTTCAAATTTTTCTTTCTTAAGTCTATATAATTTAATCTTTGAGTCTCCACGTCATCACTTGAAATGAGATTTTAGTCTGTCAGATAGAGGCCTTTCACCTGAAATCCCGTAACTGTTTAATACGAATAAAATCAATTGAGTACAACAGTATCTTTCAGAAGTGCTACATTCCTCTATGTAATATATATTAAATGTTGCACTTAAATTGCACAAAATAAGAAGAAAACATTAAAAGGTACAGAATTTTTACTGAACTAAAAATTCACTGGAGTTTTTCAACATGCAATATTCCCAAGGCATCCTAGTAGTGTCTAAGCAGTGGGTTCAAGCATCTCCTATCAAAAGCCATCTGGTCATAGTGCCAGGAAACTGGCTTTAGGTGCCCTGCTTGAGCAAGGTCTTTGGACCAGGTGATTTCCAGAGGTCCTTTAAAACCATTCTACGTGATTCTGTGTATGAAGACTTTAAGGATATACTTCCATTTTCAATTGCATTAATACAAATCCCACTGACTTTAGCAGGAATTCCATGTCTATACATCTAAATGCAGAATTTGCTTTTTGAATTGTTTTAGTAATACTTGTGTGGCAAAAAAAGAAAAGGTCAAGACCGTACATCCATAAGAAGACATGAACTGGTTCCCAGAAAACCCCAGAAAAGAAAACCCCAGATTTTAATCTAAAATTCAAATCAGACGTTAATAGACATAATTTCAAAACAAAACACTATCATCTAGACCAGTTATTTCTAATTTCTACATTCTTCTGAGCTCCAAAATTTTAAATATCACCAGAGAGACCATGGCAATTATCCTAGAAGGAGGAAGTATTTAAAATTCTGTAACAATGCAGTACTAGAGACATTTTCAGTATAGTTTTGCAGGCCTGCCATTAAGCTTTATTACATACCTCAAACAAAATGTTACCCATCTGAAAACAGTATTTTGTGAAAATCAAAACTTTCTGTGGAAACAGCAGTTCTGGTGATAAGTTGCATTTTCCATGAGGCATCCAGAAGTTTGATAATAGGGAGACAGCATTATGCATCTTGATGAATTGAATCCTAGAGTACAAACTTTAAAAAGGAAAGTGGAGAAATGGGAAATGGAACAAAAATTTCACAAAGTACTGTAACTGAGTGAATAGGCTTAATTCTGTCCTGAAGCAAAATACTTAAATTTCCCAATTCTTTCTCTTTAATAGAACTTGTTGCTTAAAAATAAAAAGTTTTGAAGAAGAAAAGCTTATGTCAAGATACTGGATGCATAGTGGAATTAAAAAAAATACAACAAACCACCTCCATAACACCCAAAAAACCCTACATAACTTCTAGTGTGGGCACAGAGAGAAAGTATGCCAGATATTGAAAGAATGTATACATACTCCATTCCTTTCCCAAAAGAAGGGAAAGAAACAGAGTATTTAGAAAACTATTTCTAGTTCTCACAGTATATTCTTTTTTCTTGTCTTCCAATTTTTTCCTATTTTCCCATTGCTCCTGGCCATATTAGCCATACCTGGACCAGTAAACTGACCAGTTCCACCAGTTCTTTTTATAATCCACATACAGGCTTTTTCTATTGCTAAGTCCTTTAAACTCAGAGGAAAGGATACAGATTGGATTTGACATAATTGGTTCATATAAGCATACAGGTTCATCGGGTATGCAGCTACAAGCTCCAGTTCTTGGATAGCATGCTCATTTCTAAAATCTCTACTGTAAAATATTCCATAATTGTAGATAGAAAAAAGAAAAAACAACCATGATGAAAATTTTTTTCTGGCAGCTATTAAATGTGTTTTGCGGTTGCGTGGCAAGGTTTTGGTAGTGGGGGGGGGGGGGGGTGGGGGGGACT
>VWZZ01007187.1:23567-123115 GCA_013399095.1 Psophia crepitans | reverse complement strand
CATGGAGAGAGGAGCCCACACTGGAGCAGGTTTTCTGGCAGGACTTGTGACCTCATGGGGAACCCACGCTGGAGCAGTCTGTTCCTGAAGGTCTGCACCCTGGAGAGACCCATGGAAGCAGTTTGCGAAGGACTGCAGCCTGTGGAAAGGACTCGTGTTGGAGAAGTTCATGGAGGACTGTCTCCTGTGAGAGGGACCCCATGCTGGAGCAGGGGAAGAGTGTGAGGAGTCCTCCCCCTGAGGAGGAAGAAGTGGCAGAAACAATGTGTGAACAACTGATCATAACTCCCATCCCTGTTCCCCTGTGCCTGGCAGGGAAAGAGGTAGAGAGTGGGAGTGAAGTTAAGCCCGGGAAGAAGGGAGGGGTGGGGGAAGGTGTTTTGAGATTTGGTTTTATTTCTCACTGCTCAACTCTGTGTGGTAACAAATTAGATTAATTCCTCTCCAAGTCTGGTCTGTTTTGCCTGGAATAGTAATTAGTGAACAATCTCTTCCTGTTCATATCTTGACCCACGAGCCTTTTGTTATACTACTTCTCCCCTGTGTTGTTATGAAGAGGGAGTGATAGAGCGGCTCTGGGGCCACCTGGACTTCAGCCAGGGTCAAACCACCACAAAATGCTGTAAGGATGTGAAAACTAAAAACTTCCAGCTGTTTATATAGCTTTAGGAAAAGCAAAAATATTAGAGCTAATTGGAAACTGTTTGATAAATGCTTTTTATTTCAGTTTGCCAATTACGTCTGCATAAAAAAAATGTTACATTTTTATGAACTTACACTGGCCTCTGAAACAGGGTCCAACTAAACTTGCTGAGAGCTTAGAACCTGGTGCCTTGAAGACTTCTGTTTTCTCTTGATTTCTCAGCTACCCTCTTTTGTTCCTTTAAAGACAAATGTTATAGAAAGAAAAAATGTGAGATTTTCCCATAGTTTTCAGCTGTTGGAGCAATCTTTAATACTTCTTTGAAAATGTACTGTTGATGGATATCAGCTGTTTTGCTTGACTTGATTAGCCTAGATTTATTATCTATGGGTGTCTCAGCTGATATTAACCTCAGTTTATTAGACATAATCATATGTCTTCAATAAGCTAGAATATAGTATCTATGGATTATCCTGATCTTCACAAAGTACATACAATCATGTTCTTGATTTATACCCATCTAGCAGGGAAACTAGTGTTTTTATTACTTTAATTTAGAGGTGCATAATTGGTGAAGTAATTAGCTTTTACAAAAACATAGTCCCTCATCTGAGTTCTTCAAGAGGGAGTAGACTGCTAGAATTTACATTATCAGAAAATAATACTCTGCATTAATGTAATTAATCTCCAGTCCTTTTTTTATGAGGAATAGTTTGTGCCATCAATGAACTCACTATCTCTATTTGTGAAAATATTAAAGTAAAAGGTTGCATCCACCTCCTCTTCTTGGTTTTATTTAAAGAAGCATTTCTCCATTTATCTTATATGTGTACCACTATCAGAGTTTAGAAGTAATAGGAAATGTATATAATTTTGAAAAAATAAGTTTAGTGAATTATTATAATTTTGATGATCTCAGATTAAACACCAATCTTTTATCTTAACTTTATTATGCAAAAGCAGAATAATATTTCTGTTTTCATTTTTGTTTTGTAGAGATGGTGCCTTGTACAGTACAAGGTTGATGAGTAGCATAAGCTTAGGAACAAAAGCTGTTTTACACAGTGAGCAAGTTAATACTCTGACTTTTTAAAATTTTAATAACAAAACAGTACACCAAAGTCTAATAAGCAGAATTTGAATATTTTATTCAAATACACTGGGATACCCCACTCAATAAGCTTCTTTCCTCTGTTTTCAACCTTTTCTTTCAAATTTTCAGTTAGCAGTTTAACATATTTAAAATTCAGAACATAATTAAAATCTAATAACTTAAGTGTGTATGTGTTTATATTGAGATACTACACAGAAAATTGCTGATTTTTCTGAATCTTCAGCATCTCTATTATCCAAGTTTCTCATAGGACTACTAGATCATTAAATAGGCTTAAAGAGATCGTAAAATCCAAATACTGAGTTCTAGAGCAGTTTAGTTCATTTTCCATAATGAAACTTTGCAGTTTGGTTGTGTGTATACCAATAAACCATTAGGGTAATTCAGAATCTAAGCTAAACAGATGAGATTTTATTTTCAGTTGCTTAGTATATAAGGTACACAGGGACCTAAATTTGCCTGAAAAGTAATCATAAATATGCATTTTTAATAAGGCAGTAGACATGATATAACTGCACAGTCCCTCTATTTGAGACAGGAAGAAAAATATATATTTTGTGGCCTGGGGAGAGGAGTAAGAAAATCTTTCTCATGTACTGTTGTTCCCACAGAAAGTAATTTGAAGAATTCTCTCTCCATGAGTTAATCAACAGTCAACAGAACAGACTTTTCAAAACTGGGAAACTTTGCCCTTCTTCAGAGGTAATAATCAGCATCCCTTACTTGGGCCCCCAAGCTTACAGGCTAACAGATTTAAGTCTACTTGAGTAAAATATGAAATTTAACTGCAAATAATATTACCCCAGGGGAAATCCTGGGAAATTCTTTTTCTTTCCTAGAAAAACAAATAAAAATTAAACTCTTCCCTTATAGATAATAAAACAGACATGTAACATTCACTAATTAACTGAAGAATGTCTGAGTCAGTAAGGGTTGCAGAATAGGGTTTCCTCTACTTAATAAATTTGGTCATGCCAACACCTAGCAGTGGATATAATGGACCATGTTCTGTGTTTGTACAGCATCAAGCTTGCTGTTTGCAAAGCATCAATTATATATTGCACTGCAATACGTTTTAGAAATAGTCATAGTTCTTTCTTACCAACAGCTGGTCATTGTATACTGAAACATTCATACAAAAACGTAGAGATGAAAATGGTCAGCAGGCTGTAGGTACCCAAAAAGGTAGAATTTAGGCATATACAGCTGCCAGGCCTTTATATATAAACACTCTTGTATTTTTGATTCTGCTTTGAAATTCCCAAGAAAGCCTGTGATTACTTTCTTTGGGACCAAAATGCTGTCTTCTGCCTCATTTGGAAAGTGTCCAGCCCATTCAGTGTCTACACAGTAACGATAATGTATACATAATTCAGAAAGGACATTAGCTAATGATGTTAGCTATCAGCATAGGTACCACATTCAGAATTTTATGCACTTGTGCTTCAGTATGACTTTCATGACTAGGAGCCTTGATATCACAATGACATTGGGTTTATGTGGTTGCTTCACTCAAGTTTTAAACTCATATTTGAGGACAGTTGTGAGGGATGTGAGTGTCTGGTCCATGGGGTCGGTCACTGACTGGTAAAGTGCTCTCTTTGTTATCTCGTTTGTCGGTTGTTGATCAGTATATTGCTCTCCTTGTTATCACATTTGTTTATATCCCATTATAACTATCACTGCTTTGTTGTTGTTTCCCTCTCCCTTTGCTGGCCTATTAAACGGTCGTTATCTCAACTCAAGGAGGTTTCCCCTTTGTTGTTCTCATTCTTTTCCCCATCCCGCCAACTGGGGGAGTGAGCAAGTGGCTGCGTGGTGCTCAGCTGCTGAACCACGAGGCCTATCTATTTAATATCTATGCAATAATGTTAGCTTTCAGTGGGGAGGGGACAGGTCTATGTTACTATTCGAATTGAATTTGTTAGATATCAGTTAAAATTCTTTGTGGAAAAGGTATATTTAAAAGAGCTGGTACTTAATAGGAGGGAGCATATACATGCTAACATGCTGGACAGACTCTTTGCATTGTCTTTTGTTCTTGAGAAGGGCACTAAGGAACTCTAAAGTCTCACAGCTCACTTGTGAATTACATTTGGAGTATATATGGCAACTGAAACACAACCACCTTTAGAGGTGAATACAGGAGCTGCCTGAAGTACTGAACAACACAACAACACTGAACAGCACATTGAAACGTGAACTGAAGGGAAAAATTCTGGAAGGCAGAAAGTAGTTGAAAGATTAGAAAATTGGCCAGGATGATGTGTTCAGCACTTCTGAAAAAATTGGCATGAAAATGTGCATGGCCAGATTTTGGGATTTTATCTTTAACTTTTTAGACCAGTAGATTGATTTTATGTAGGACTTTTCCCTGGAAAATATTAAAACATCACCTCTATTTTACAGATAACCAACGGAAGCACAGCATCTTGCTTGAAGTCATCCAGCAGTTGCAGGAACACAGCACACATCTCCACAGGTATCTATTCAATACTCTGCTCACTACCTAATTTTTTTCCAGCCTAGAGTGCAGTACAAGTTCCAGTACCCTCTACCTTCTATCTCTGGGCATGCACTTATATTTGTACTGACTTGTAGGGAAGAACGACAGATAATGAAATCACAGCCTTACAGTGACAACCTGTCATCTCCACACTGCTTCAGTCCAACTCACACGGATGTGGCCGTTAGAAGAAGAATTATGCTTTTACAAAGTGTCTGTGGAAATTGTTTTCAAAAAGAAAATGCATTTTTTCTTGGTGGTTCCATAACAAGATCATGTTACCTGATGGAAGGCACCAGTGGGAAATCCACTGACTTAAAGACTCATCCCCAGAATTCATTATAAACACAAAATGCTTCTACCTGCATATATTGGCTGGTAAAGAACACAATTTAAAATACTATTTTAAGGCATTTCCCTTCCTTTAAAGACATCCATCCGTTCACCAACATAGAAATAATCTCTATGAAATGGACTAAAAAGCATATTTGTATGAACAGAACAGTATGAGGTCAGCATGACACTGTTGGCTCTGTCCACATTTCTCTGATCGTTTTCAGGTCTTTGGAATAATACTACTTTCTCCTCTTTTTGATCAATCTGCACCATGCAGAGCAGGAGATATTCCTGCTCTAAGACAGAATGTATTTGGGAAATTATTTTATTTTACTTTAAGATGATTTTCAACGGCCTATCCATAATACTTCCTCAGCTGTAGTTATCAAAACAAACTTATTCAAGAAAATATTTTTTGAAACTGTGCCTATGTATATAGAGTACAATTATTGTTTTATCAGAAACTATAGACATTAATAGCACATTTAGAACTAGCTACAGTACAGTGTGTATTGAATCTAAAGGCAAATGGACTGATGGGCTGGAATTAGAGTTTATAACTAAATGAACCCCTCATACTTTCCTGAAATGATAATGAATTTCTAAATCATTGTTTCATAGCTCAGTAATTTACAGTACTATTTTTCCTATGAGAAGTTTTACCTTGCTTACAGATAACACATAGGACCGGTTGTTAACCATGTCCACAGCTTCAGCAGCAACAACTTTGCAATCTTTTTTGGTAATAAAAGTTTATGAATGTTTGAAATTCATTATTTTGTCCATCATTATAAACAGGAAGCCAGTCCTTGTCTTTTTCCAAATCTACCCTCCACAGGCAAGACTAACAAGGATCCTTCCCTTAATTTCTGAATGTGCAAGAAAGATGTACTGACTGTGCTTCAGCAAGGAACTAGAGCAACAGAAAATTCTAAAAGGCAGATCATTTTGAAGTGATATGAATATTTGAGCTAGTATGAGTTTACTTGATTTTACACACCTAAAATTCATGTGTATGTTGTGATCCAGTCATGGAGGACATCTCTGTCCTCAACAGAGGGAGATGAATACTTTCACAGCATTGTTCAGCCCATCATAAGATAGGTGCCCAAGATAAACAGGAAAAAATTCTTTTTTAAGTGGCTCTGCTTTTTCTGGTGATTACTTAAGGACTCCATATCAACGGTTTTGACTAAATATCTAACTTTTAGGTAGTTGCAGTTATGTGAGATGATTTCCACCCATGCTGGTTTATGGTATATTTATTTGCAGATTGCATTTCATCATGTAAGCCAAATAAATTTATCTCTTTCCTTCCACTGATAGTTACTTTGGCCACGATGATTATCCAGCATCTTTTATAAGATACATTTTTATCAGCCTTAAGCTTTCTTCCCCTTGCTTGAAATCTATCCACCAATCTGCATCTATATTACCAATTTTTCCTTCTTTACAGCTCATGACTTAATCTTGAATCTCATGATATTTTGTATTTTATTTACAAGTTCTGCTCCTGGTAAGAGATGATTGTACAACAGTCAGAGTCTTTATTCAATTTTAAGCAAATCTTTCATCTCCATCTTTACAGAAAAAAAAAAAAATTGAAGTACTTTTTCCTACCTGTTCATGCCATTGTCTCAGTGCATATAGATGCGTATTCGTAATACAAAAAATCACTGAGGACTTTTTACACTTGAGGATATAATTTGGAGATGGAACACTGAACTCTGTCAACAAGTGTAAGCTATGAAACAAAACTCAGTAAGGCTTTTATGCCTTGTGATGACACAAGAGCCAGAAAACATAACTTCACATCACTGGAATTTCTCAGTGCTGACTATTGCTGACAGTGACCTCTAGCCTGACTCATCTTTCCAGGACTGCAAAAGTACCACTGGAAGTAGAAAGGTCATCTGAGATAAAAAGTGAAAATTAAACATCAGAAGAAGAAAGTTTTATGCATTTGGTGAAGGCAGTCTACTGGAGAGGCAGATTTTGGACAAATTCAAGCTCCCTGGTTCTGTAACTACCTGCAATGTTTTTCCATAGGTTGTTCAGCATCTTAAGAGACAAACATAAATATCTAGCCACAATTCTGTACAACCGGTGTCAAGGCTAAGTATAAAAAGAAGGAAGTTATTTATCATATTTAAATTCACATATAATTAATAAATAGTAAAAAAAAAATATTACTGGATGTGCAGTGGATATTTTGTAGCACATTTCCACTACACCCCTGAGTACAGACTAAGCATTCATCAGTGGCTGTAAGCTACATGTATCAATAACTATCCTTTCCAATGATCACATAAACACTATTAAAATACCTATTAATAGTTATCTGCATTTTATATACTGTTCAAAGGCAGAACTCCAAAATAACATGTAATGGTAAAACTTATTTTGTTATAAACCTCAGGGAAAAATAAAAAGTTAATACTGAAATATATACTGAAACTTTGATCATAGAATCATAGAATGGTTTGGGTTGGAAGGGACCTCAAAGATCACCGAGTTCCAAATCCCTTCCCGTGGGCAGGGACACCCTCCATTAGATCAGGTTGCCCAAAGCCCCATCCAACCTGGCCTTGAATATTTCCAGGTAGGGGGCATCCACAGCCTCTCTGGGCAGCCTGTTCCAGTGGTGCACCATCCTCAGAGTAAAGAACTGTTTCTTAACATCTAATTTAAATCTTCCCTCTTTTAGTTTATACCCATTACTCCTTGTCCTGTCACTATACTCCCTAATAAACAGCCCCTCGCCAGCTTTCCTGTAAGTCCCCTTTAGGCACTGGAAGGTTGCAATCAGGTGTCCCCGGAGCCTTCTCTTTTCCGGGCTGAAAAAGCCCAACTCCCTCAGCCTGTCCTCGTAGGAGAGGTGCTCCAGCTCTCTGATCAGCTTTGTGGCCCTCCTCTGGACTTGCTCCAGCAGCTCCATGTCTTTCCTGTACTGAGGATTCCAGAGCTGGATGCAGTACTCCAGGTGGGGTCTCACAAGAGTGGAGTAGAGGGGTGGAATCACCTCCCTCGACTTGCTGGCCACACTATTTCTGATGCAGCCCAGGACACAGTTGGCTTTCTGGGCTGCAAGCACACTGCTGGCTCATGCTGAGCTTCTCATCAACCAGCACCCCCAAGCCCTTCTCAGGGCTGCTCTCAATCCATTCTCCGCCCAGCCTGTAGTTGTGCTTGGGATTGCACCGACCCACATGCAGAACCTTGCACTTGGCCTTTTTGAACCTCATACAGTTCGCATGGGCCCACCTCTCAAGCCTGTCAAGGTCCCTCTGGATGACATCCCTCCAACATGTCGACCGCACCACACAGCTTGGTGTCCTTGGCAAACTTGCTGAGGGTGCACTCAACTCCACTGTCCCACTGATAATAGTGTGATATTATGCTTGTTATGAATGCAAAATAAATACAAAGAAGAAATAGAGTTGATTCACGAATGCCCTCCAGGGCTATGCAGACAGCAGGAAATAAAACCACTTTACAAATCATGTGTCTTAGAATATCAAGCAAAAAAAGTCTTAATTAAAAGAGTATATAGAAAAAAAATAGGAAAAATAAAAAAAGGAATGGAGAAAGCAAAGAATTGCACACAGATAATTTTCTCAATCCAGTTACCTTCACTGAACAAGTCAGCAACCAGCGGAGCCTCCATAACTATCTACATATTTACCTATTACCTTGAAAAAAACCAAGTTACTGCAACTTATCTGAGTAACAAGGAAATCTTCCTCTCTTCTGTCAGAGTAATGAAGCTCATAGGTTGACCTGGAGACACTTGCCACCAAATTCATTTAATGCTTTGCAGATAAGTATAGTTCCTCACTTCTATCTTTTCTACTACAAATATAAGTTCAACAAAGCAAGAAAATACAGTCTATTTCTAATCAAGGAAGAAGGCTAACTTTTACTTTTCATATTCCAGTTTCTAAACACGTTTTCCTCTTAACATTTTCTTTTAAAATTCTCTTTCAAGATAATCAATATTTTAGATGAACTTATTCCACATCTAAAGTTTAGAACTTGTGGAGTTCTGACAGAATTACTAGCACCAGAGTAGCACGCACTATTCATATTTAAAGTATGTGTGAACATAATTATTTCATTGTCTGGCTATTGACATGCTATTCATTAAATAAATTAAATCCAGAATTCTTAGTATTTAAAAAAAAAAATTACTGTGTTCCTGACATTCCTTCTTTGAAAACACACACAGGTATTCATAGGTGTTTTTTTCATTATTACTAAGCAGGTATGACTTTAGAGGCAGCTGATCAACCTGAGAAAAATGAGAAATAAGCCATTAGTCATACATTCTTGCTTCACATAGAAGCACAGCACTTAGCTTTTCTATGTGAAGTAAACAGGCAAAGAAATGTATTTGAAACCAGGTGAAATTGCTACCCACATTGCATAATATATTACATTTGGGGGTGAATGCATGCTCACATATGTTTGTATATATATCAAGCTTGCTTTCGGGAAAAAGATAGTTCAACCCAAATCAGAGCTCAAGAATACAGCCTGATTGCACTCAGGAGAACGTATATGTATGCACTAGAGGAACTCTTTTTTTTTTTTTTCTTTTCACCATATTTTTAATTTAATCTTCACAGGTGATTATTCACTCTTTTCTGCATATATATGACCTCTAAGAGATTTTTAGGAATACATTGTACAGCACATACTAAAAGATAAAAAAATGGCAGCTTGTACGCATTCATTTGAAAGATCTCAAAGATTTAGTCCTACATGGACAATAACCTCTCAGCTTCTCTGAACAGCAACATGAGTTGATAGCTAAATCCACATGCAATTTTCAGAACAGGGCTCACTACAGTGGTAAAGAATAATGAATATTGATTGCTGACATATATGTTGGCTTTCTATAAATAATTCTACAGACTAACTGTAATTACTTCTCTTCCCTACCTGAAGAAAGATATTGGACCATCTGAAAAGAAGATATCAAAATTGATTGAGTCAAATCTACTGAAAAGTATTTTATCTTGTGCACTGGGCAAACATACAGTAGTATCATCTTAATGTCCTTGTTGGGATTTTGAGTTTGCATTCTCTGGAATAGCCTGTTAACATTTAGGCTTAAGCCCACTGCTGTGCTTTCATATTTGTATTTGCAGAATCCAGGGCGAGACAGTTCGCAGTTTCACTGTAGCCAGCCAGTTATGCCAACATGGTCAGACTGGCATTTGCAGAGACATGACTTTGGCTCTCTGTATTTATTTTGGGATTTAATCTGAACAAGTAACTTCATTATAATGAAAACAGCTTTTACATCCTATAGAGAGTCATTATTTGGTTTGCAGACACAACTCTGAATTTGATCATCCCAAGCCTTAACACAATTTAAGATTAAACATTGTTAATGAAACAAAACTAAGAACATTAGTACATCCTGTGGCTCCAGAGAGGTCCCAAATTCAGTCCTAAACTTGCATGTTCCTTCATCTTTCCTTCTCCTTCTCTTTAAGTAACTTAAAAAAAAAAAAAAAGTAAAAAAGAAAACCATATTTCAGTTTTTCAATTAAAAATGCTGAGGAGATGCTGAGGAAAAATCAGATATGATTTGTGGCATTTTTTTCTGCCTCCTTCTGTTTGAAATGATCAAGTAACAGATTCAGAAGAGTACAAAAAAAGAAAGAAAGGAAAAAATATGCAAAGAACGTTTAAGTGTAGGACCATCTGCTTCCAGGAGCCACTTACGCAGCTCCACTGAGGGCCGATCCTTCCATCTCTGAATCACTAGGAGTTTTACCATCAGTTTCAATGAATGCAAGATCAGAGTCCAAATCCCAGCAATAAAAGCAGACATTACATTTTCTTCAATGGCTGTATAATGAGGACAATTATGCTATTCCACTAACTATAGCTCCTTACAGATCTAAATGACAAAAATATACACATTACTAACTAGCATAAAGTGTTTGTTAACAAAAATTAGTTAATGATAGTAGTATGTTGCTCATCATACATTGAAACATGTGCTTCATGTACCAATCCTCCTCAAATTATCAACACTCTGCTTTGTAAGTGACATTACTTGTTTCTGTAAATACATGCATGCTAGTAGTTATTTCTGGTGTAATGGGAAGGTAGAAAGCTTGTCTTAGAAATATGGTCTTCATATTATACCCAAACTTGAATTCAGGAATCTTGTCGTATGTATCTGGATTTACATATTTATATTTAAGTCTTTCAGATAAAAAGGTCTGATCCTACTCTCACCTGATCAAACCCTTAATACACTATGCTCCACATGCAATAAGCTTTTCCAGTGTTCATCATACAAAATTTCTGAGAAGAAATATATAAGATGTATTAATAAAGGATCACGATGAGTTAAATATGAGCTTTGAAGATTATTTCTGCCTGTTGTACCTGGATAGACAATGAAAAAATATTTCTAGTCCTTTCTATTTGAAGAGTATTCCCTATGTTCAAATTCAGTGCTAATCTAAAATAATTTGTTTTATTTTTAACATTTTTCAGCAATATCCATAGTCTGAAATTAAGGCAATTTTACACAGAATCACTTTTGGCTACAGTTTCTCAGAATTTGCATAAGCACAGAAAAATAAAATTAATAAATTTAAAAAAACAAACAAATACACCAAAGCTCTTTGTTAGAAAGAAAATGGTAACAAATGCCTTTCAGGACATTTCCATAGTAAGACTTCTTTATTTGTCTGTTTGTTTTCCTTAATAGAAAAAAACCTGGGACAGCGGTAGAAGCTGGAGAAATTGATAAAATCTTTATTTTCTAGGAACTAACAGTTTTGTTTCAATTTAAATGGAAAAAACAACTTTAGATATACAGATAGATTCCAGGAATTACAGGGGAAAAAATTCCAAGAACCAATGGAAAGAAGATATGAATAAGGCTCTCACAATTATGGTTACAAATGAGTTTCTGTCTCAGCCATAATGTATACTGGCTTCATACAGAACAATTTCGCTAAGTTAGATTAAATCCATAGGACACTTATTCCTAGCAGTGAATGCCTATTAAAAAATGCACTTTATGGAATGCTAACAGGAAATATATAAATAGATGATTAAACTATTTGTTGTATAAAAGTGGAATTCTCTATACTGACTTTGACACTCCCACAAATCAGGTGTGACTAGGGGACTGTAAGAGAGAATAGAAGTATTTCCCATTGCTCAGTGCCTTATGGAATTTCAAATATTGAGCATCTGTCCTGTGCAAATTAGAGTCCTTTAAGGTGACTCAGGAGAACCAGACAGTTTTTAACATGCATTTCCCTATCTGTTGGTAGATATATGTGATTTTTTCAATAATTTAAAGCAGCATGAAATATTGTACAACTGCAGCAACACTTATAGTAAAACTAATTTTTTCCTTACTCATTTCCACTCTATTCCCCTTTAAATTTCTAAGTCTCCAGACTGTAGAACATTCATATCCATTTTACTAACTCTTTATTTTGCTTTGTTACTACTAGAACAATGTTCATTTAGACGACAGCTCAGGAGAGTAGTTAATTTTTCCCTCTACGCTTTTTAGGACATAGAACTGTCACGGATATTATATAAATAGAAGATCTTATGGGATGTGAAGTGCTGCAGTGCTCACACTTTTGTGATTAGCAGTGTGTAATTTACTGTGTTACTTTCTAGATGATCCACAGCATCTGTCCGCCAGTAGAACTACATTGAACTGTCTCTGGGAAATGTCAGGTGCTTGGTATTTTATTATGTCTTGATGGGAAGCAAAAAAATCTCAATTCTTAACATTTCTTAAGAAAGCAAACATTGCAGTTCAAGAGTCTACAGGACTGTTTCTACTGTATGTCACTCTTCACAGAGTTCCAGAAGAAGGAAACCTCTGGACTAAAATCAGAATGTCAACAAAGAAAGGGATTGGAGAGGAATTCATCAAATAAAAAGCAGAGTGACAATTAGGTATGAACCAGTAATAAAAGCAAAAGCCAAAGTTGCCAGATAGCTCATCATGTTGGCTTCCAAAGAAGCAGAAAGTCTATGGTGCTTTGGTTTCACCATCTAGTGAGCATCTGAGAATATAATAGTATTGACACCTCAGCAGCCTGTTTGCAGGTTGTTGGGGAACCGAGGAGCTAGAAAGATACTGTGTGCTGTCTGAAATATTGGGGCATTCTGTCCCGGGTATCTAGGACGCTGAGAAACCAAGAATCTGTGAGACAGACTGCTCTCCCAGATCCCAGGCTTTGTGGCAGACTGCAGGTAGCTTGCCATGTTGGAACTCTGTCCAAGCTCTTCTTGACTCTTGGAATTTCACTGAAAGTTTTGAGACAGTTTCAGTTCCAATGGTTCTTCATTTCTCAGTGCTGCTGAAAAAAGGGCTCAACCTACCAGGCCGATGGATGAGTTGTAGTTGACAACTACCGAACTTGACTTTTCAGCTCAAGTTGAAAAATTGTACTTCCAACACTGTACCTCATTATTTTCATTACTCATTGTTCTGGCTTTGACTAGAATACAGTTAATTTCACTAGAAGCTGGGATGGGACACAGCCAGGTAACCCAAACTATCCAAAGGAGGTATTCCATACCATGTGACACCATGCTCAGCATAGAGGGGGGGCTGGTCAGGAAGGGGCGGTACCTTTCGAGGCAGCATGGCTCCAGGATGGTCCGGTTTTAGAAGAGGTCTGAGCACATGGTCCGAGTTGTACGGTATTGTGTATCACCAGTACTGGTGGTGTTTTTCAGTCCCTTTGCTGTCCCAGTAAAACTGCCATCTGTCGTTATCACAGCTCAGGGGAGTCTGTTTTTTTTTCCTTTTTCTCTCTCCTCTGGGGTGGAACACGAGCGACTGTGTGGTGCTCAGCTGCTGGCTGCGGTAAAACCACGACACTCATATAAATCTAATCTGACAATTCTTTTATATTTGAATTTTGTACACCCATGTGCCTAGATTAGGTGGCATCTCCAGAGGCCAGTGACAACTCCAAGGAGGGTGGCATCAGAATGTTGTCAGGGACACTATGACTATCTTATTAGAAAAATGGTCATGACAGTCACTATCCTGTGTGCTGAACAAGGACACACAGAGTACAACAGGCTTTCCAAGAGGCTTTAGACTGTCAGGCCTACAAAGAAACTCAACTGAAAAGAAAACAGAAGATCAAGAAAAAGCTCTAGAGTAGAAGTGAGTTTCAGGGAAATTTATGGAAATACAAATGCCAGAGAATTCAATGAGATCTTTTTCTTTTTATTCTAAGAAGCCTTGTCTATCTCTATATAAATGTTCAGGAAAGTAACAAAAATAATTATATATTGATCAAGAGAGCTCAAAACTTGTTTCACAGTGTAATTGATTCAGAGTGGATGTGGTTAATTTAGAACTGCAACTGATACTGGGATTGAACTCCTAGCTCTTTATAAGTGGATGACTGAGTCATCATTATAAGATCTAACCTTTCAGACACCTTAGGGATGGAGGAATACTCCAGTGCAAATTATCCCTCATCTTTCTCCTGAAGACAAATGCAGCAGCCCTGCAGAACTCTTTTCTTTACCGGTTGGAAGAAGTTGCTCAAACCTAATAACAAACAAAGTTTTATGTCTGTCAATCTCAAAACTACTTTTGAAATATTTGCAACAATTACTCCCAAAAAAACCTCAGGCTTACTAGACACTAGGAAAACTCAGGAAAACTGGTCATGGTATCTTTTCTAATAGCACCTTGTATATGCATCTCTACATAAAATCTGAGTAGATCAGGACAAAGTAATAGTACTAAATATTAAAATCTATTATAAGTACTCCATTCTGAAGTGTAGTGCATTTTGGCACTGAATGAAGTTATTTACAGAAAAGCAAAACCTACAGAAGCATATGAAAATACAAATAGAAATTTCTATCAAATATTTTCTCAAGCAGTTTCCATTTCCTTGTGTGCATATTGTATGGTTCAGCTAATTAACATCAGATGCACTAAATGTTCAGCTATCTGCGTTCTATAAATTAGCATCAACCATGCATGAATACTTTAATACTTAACAAAAATAAATGCCATATATTCATTGCTGCTACTTTACATTGATAAAATTCTGCCTGATTATTTACTGTTTTATTCCTTGGAAAGGCCATAGGCCTTGTGTTACTGTATGGAATTTCTGTACACTTTTCTTCAAATTATATTTTTCAGTACACTGATTTCAATTGGTTACGCTACTGAGAGTGTTGTCTATTGTTTAAGGAACTTCGTAGCTTAAACTTACTGCAATCAAAAGAAAGACCTACTCTTCATGAAAAGGATTAATACTCCTCATGTAAAGGACTAATAGCCAAAACACATTCTGTAGTCATTTTCAGTACCCTGCATACGTCAGGCAAGTTATCAGGTTAGTTTGAGTATCTTTGTAGGTGGAGCTACCATTATTTCTCCTAGAAAGTTAAGACAATTGAATCAAATCAGCTCATAGTGTGGCTTTCTATGAATGATTTAAACTAAGCCAATCCTCCCCAAAAGATCCAATGAGAGCAGCACATATGCTTCATGAATCACTTTGGTGCTTCAATTTTATGAGCTTTACCATTTTCTCTTCATGTTCATAGGGTTAAACTTTTAAATTACCTTAATTACTACCCTGGTGTAACCTACCGCCTATATTCTTGCAGTCTAGCATTTCTATCAAAATGAACGTGGAAAATCCTATCTTATCTGGCAGTGCTGGAATCACATCTCAGCATACTTGTCATGTTCACCATCCGCATAATGGTTAACATAAAAATGACTCATACAATTCCATAACAAACAAACAGCAAGGCTGCAGCGGTTTTTGGTGTATTAGGAAAACAATCTACTTGGTTTATTGCTTAAAAATTAATTTATGAGCCTTAATGTATTCTAAAGTTGAACATAGTTCCTTTGATCTGCTTAAGGTGGAAGTGATAACACAGCTTATGTTTTAAAACTTTTTGTCTATATATTTCAGTTGCTTTATAGTAGAAGCTTATATGCATAAAGCATAAAACCAGCTTCTGACACTGACCCATGTTCTTGGCCGAGGCCCCTAGGCACAAGTGCAAAATATCCTTCACACCGTCAGATCTACAATGATCACAAAAAACCATATTATTGGATTCCTTTTTATCAAATGTTAATTTAGGAGTCTCTTAATACGAACTTTACTAACTAAATACTTAATACTAACAACCTTTCCACAAAGTGACCTTGAGTCCATGATTTCATATATTTACTTCATTTCTAGAAATGTATTTATTTCAGCAAGGAAGTAAGGATTAAGCTTACATCTCAGTTCGACTTATCAGTACATTTGTAATGTAATTAAATATAAATAAAGTTTTTGTACATAAAAATATAAACCTCTATTATATAGAAGTGTTCACAAAGCTGTAAGAGCAAATAATTGCATAAACTTAATTTTGCACTACTTGTGATTTAAATTATGTCTACTATATACTACTCACATACTTAAACTTACGTGCTTTAACATACTGAGCTTGTATATGCCAGTATATTTCAAATGTTCATTATTTACTTTTCAGCTAGTATTGGTCTCAAAAAAATGTCTGCAATGTAAAGTCCTACTTGCACACTCTTTGATTTATAAATTGTTAATCTGATTGAGCTACTACAATGCATTGCAGTTGTACGTGTTCTCCATATTCATGGTAAAGTCAAGTGGTGAAAGGTACTGTGAACCTTACACTGAATTTCTTTATTATACAAAATAGTAATCAGTAATCTCAAAAGAATGCAGTGGCTCACTTCCTTAAATTAACTATAGGATATTCAATTTATTGTCCAAATTTTTCAGTTCATTTCTACAACTAAAACTAATCTGATTCCTTTGCTTTGTTATACAAATCAAGAATTTCTTTGTTATCTTGCCATTTTTATTTACCTTATAGTACCATTGTTTTAAGAAGTACTTCCTATTGCATATATTTCCTGTTGTATTATACGATTTGACTGATATTAAGGTTGTCAAGAATCAGTCCTAAAAGACTGATATCAATACTACAGGCAAATGTGAAGGAAGGGACACAGAAGCAGTCATGCTGTAGCACAGTAGGGGTTTACCCAGATTAGTACCCTGTCTCCATTAGTGATCATTATCAGATAATTTAAATGTCTTTAAATATTATTGCAATTGTAAAAATAACTGTCTAAATCCTTGTGCCTTACAATGCAACCAAATCCAGTGCATATGAGATGGAGCTGATGCTGCTTTAATTTGCTAGAAGTTTAAACTCCAGAAAACTACACAGCTGTATTTTCGAGTGTCAGCATCTCTAGACTGAAATGTCTGTTATAAAACCATACTTTTTTCTAAATAAAATAATTTTTAAAACTTCTTACATTTTACTCCCTCTTTGTGTTTAATAGAGGATTTCTCTGATTCTCAGTTCCCTAACTGCTCTTCAAGCTTGGAAAGGGCTCGCTTTTAACAACAATGGAGCTACTTCATTAGCTGTTGCCATTTTTATTCTTACAACTTCCTTTGAAGAGGCGCTTAAGAAAAAATGCTGGCTGCTGCTACCCAGAGAATACAGCCTATGACATTAGCTGTGCATGTCTTCCTGTTACTCCTCACTTGCTCACCTGTGGGTGACTGTATCCAGGTGCTGCATTGGGATTTTATTTGGATTGCAAGTTCTTGAGAGTACAGGTTGGGGGTTTTTTCCCTCTTGAGTCTACAAAGAACCTAGTACACAAGTTTCAATTTCAAGAACTAGCTGTCACAATAATATGTAGAATAAACCCCAGCATCTCACTGAAAATCTCTTGATTTGATCATATTTAAAAATTTACACCCTTATAAGAAGGTTCGTAGAGTTGCACTAATGTGATTCCCCAAGCTGTGCTTTTAAAATATGTATCCACTCTGCTTTTATGTTATTTCTAGATTTATGGCACTCTTGTGAATGTTCTGCCAATAAATTGCCAGTCTTGCATTATTCATTGAAATAATGCGTAATACCATAGGAATCCATTTCAAAATAATTAGCACTAGTAAGCCCTTTAAATTTAACAATAGAAGAAAAGCCATCTGCCTGCTGCTTTAGATTCATTAAGTAACCAAGTCTAGGTATTTCAGAAGCTTAACAGAGCAAAATTATTAGAACCAAAGCTAACAATAATTATACATTTGTTTAAAACATTTCCAAGGGTTTTTAATGTTAGTATAATATGCCTTCTTTAGATATACAAGCTAAAGAGGCAACCCACAAGACTTTCAATCATTGTGAGTCATAAGAATTTCAGGTACAGAATCACCGCTGGCTACAGTGAGCACTCTATATCTGACCAACATGTAAAGGCAGATCCTTAAATATGAACTAATGAGGATGTCAGAAAGAATGAAGAGTTTAAAAGCCTGATTGTTAAAGATAATCCTCTTTCCAAGCATCATCCAGCTACCCTTCCTCCATTAATACAGCCCCAGAGGGGCTGCATAGCACCCTAGTCCATCCAGTCCATGCTGAGTGGGAGGATTCCCAGAGGCGAGTCAGAGTTTCCCATCACAAAGCAGAGAACAAAGAGATAGTGAGAAAAACACTCAGCACCAAAACAAATTTGAACTTTTATTTCTTCCTGGTACCTAAGTTTTTCTGCCATCTTCAGAAATCTCATAATTTGATATTTTAAGTACTATTCAAGATAATGGCAATGTCAGTAAATACTGAGAATGAGCTACTGTTCATCTTTATATGACCTACCATAGAATGTCAAAGAAATCAAACATGTCTCAGGTAAATTCCCACTTTGGACTAGAGAAATTCAGAGTCACAGCTCCCACTTTTCAAGCAGAAGTGGCATTGTCACTAAAGTAGCCTGGCTGGGAGAAACTCCCACCTTTTCCACTGAAGCTGGGCATCTGCATCCCAATTAAGAGAGTAATGGGACAGTTCTGAAGCTGAATTTTTAATCAAGTAGTGGGAACAGGAGGCCAAATGGAAAACCACTCTACTTACAATCTCCAATTCCTGTTTCCTTTACATATTTTTCCCAAGTCTTTGGGAAAAAAAAAATGACAGAAATGGTCAAGCTGTTTAGTCAGGCTGGACACATGCCTTTTTGCTTTTTGAGCCAAATTATTAGACCATTTTTTGTTGATTGCTCAGAACAGCTTCTTTTTAGTCAATGTTTTCCTGGAAATTGTTTGCATAGAGACATGCATGAGAGTGCTGTTCCAGTACTCCAGTACACATGCTGCTCAAGTTTGGCGTGGCCTGTTTTTCTACGACGCAATTTAACCCTTCTGTATGAAGCCTGATGAATAGGAGAATTTCAAAGTACTTCAGCAGATTTTGGACAAATCCTGCACTGGCTAGAAACCTTAATATGTAAGTACAACAACTAAATTTTTACACAGACTTCTTCTGGAGTTGAATAATGCCAAACATAAAGGAATATGTATAGATAAATATTTCATAACAAAACCTTTGCCCAATTCAGCATCTATGTCATAAATCAGTATTTCAGTTCTCACTTATTTTTCTGCAAGTGTTTGGGTGTAGAGGCCATCAATTTGAATATTCTTTTTCCGGTCATTTAAAACAATGTTTAAACACTGACAATATGGACAGTGGGGTGGGATCAAGTGCACCCTCAGCAAGTTTGCCAACACCACCAAACTGTGTGGTGCGGTCGACACACTGGAGGCAAGGGATGCCATCCAGAAAGACCTTGACAGGCTGGAGAGGTGGGCTTGTGTGAACCACATGAAATTCAACAAGGCCAAGTGCAAGGTCTTACATGTGAGTCGGTGCAATCCCAAGCACAACTACAGGCTGGGCGGAGAATGGATTGAGAGCAACCCTGAGGAGAAGGACTTGGAGGTGCTGGTTGATGAAAAGCTCAACATGAGCCAGTAGTGTGCGTTAGCAGCCCAGAAAGCCAACCGTGTCCTGGGCTGCATCAAAAACAATGTGGCCAGCAGGTCGAGGGAGGTGATACTCTCCCTCTACTCCACTCTTGTGAGACTCCACCTCGAGTACTGTGTCCAACTCTGGAATCCCCAGTACAAGAAGCTGGAGCTGCTGAAGCAAGTCCAGAGGAGGCCACAAAGCTGATTAGAGGGCTGGAGCACCTCTCCTATGGGGACAGGCTGGGAGAGTTGGGCTTGCTCAGCCTGGAGAAGAGAAGGCTCTGGAGAGACCTAATTACTGCCTTCTAGTACCTAAAGTGGACCTACAGGAAAGCTGGCGAAGGGCTGTTTATCAGAGAGTGTAGTGGCAGGACAAGGGGTAATGGGTTTAAACTAAATAAGGGGAGTTTTAGATTACATATTAGGAAGGAATTCTTTCCTGTGAGGGTGATGAGACACTGGAACAGGCTCCTAAGAGAAATTGTGGAGGCCCCATCCCTGGAAGTGTTCAAGGCCAGGTTGGATGAGGCTTTGGGCAACCTGGTCTAGTGTAGGATGTCCCTGCCTATGGCAGGGGGGTTGGAACTAGATAATCTTTGAGCTTCCAACCCAAACCATTCTATGATTCTATGGTTCTATGATTATTTTTAAAGGCAATTTTCTTCCACTGCATTTTTTTTCTTCTTTTATATCCTTGAATAAGCATATTGCTTATTGGTTTAGTATTTTGTACAACTCTTAGTCCTCAAAATAAGAAACTGATAGAATTAATTCAATTTTATTATTAATTGCATTGAGAATTGTTGCATACTGATGGTCCAACTCTATTAGTATTCTCTTTTTGAAAGTGACAATAGGACCAGTTATTCAGGGGCAGCACATGAGTTCGACCCATTTCTATGCTCCATTCTCCATGTTCTTTATGTCAGGGATGTTAGAAATTACATCCTTGATATTAGATGCTTCCCACTATGCATTTCTGGATATACTGCCCATAAATTTGTCCTTTTTAAAGCATGTAATGCCATATACCTTCACATCACATTCTGTAAGTTCACCAGCCACTGTGTAAAGTACTTTCTTTTTTTCTGTTTAAAATTGATCTCTCTGTTTTTCACACAGGTTATGTGCACATTTGGTGGTAGGTAGCTCCCACTGAAGTGTAGAGGTTTCTGGAAGTCTGCAGAAGCATGGAAAACTCATGGGGGCTTATCACAGGCTATGTCTCCTTTTCCTTCAGAGACTATTCATCTCAAAATTTAAACACCTATAAATGGGAAAAAGTATCAGAATTTCTGTTCTGTGAGGAGTTCTAAATATTTTTGCTTTTTCAATGTCAGTTTTGGAAACAGAATCAGTACAGAAATTTTGAGTATTGACTAGTTCTAATTTCTGAATTAAGTACAACTTCAGATGCTTGCAAAGCTCAAATTTTTACTTCCAAATTTGTTATTGTTCTACAACGCCCATTCAGAACCAGAAACTGCAGCATAACAGCTGCAAGCTTCCTGCAATACAGAATTCATGTAACTAAGTCACAGCATAACCCAAAACTGAAGTTGTTTTTAGAAGCACATTCCCTCAGTCTTCAAGACTTCAGAGCAGTAGTTTGCTTACAAATAAACAGACATTTGAATAAGTGTAAATTCTTCTGTCAGCACCAGCAGCCATAAATAAATAGTGAAAGCTGTTTATCACCACCATTTGACACAGCTGACAGTGTTTACTCATTTCAGGCTCTTCACAGAGACAGCTACTTCTCATTAATGCAGAAAATTGCATTCATGCAGGTCAGGGTTAAGGCAATTGGTGAAGTATGAGAAGGGAAGTATATACTACGATTGTCAGCCCCAAAATGAAGTGTGAATAAATATATAACGTATCACTTTCAGTACATCATCCACAACAGATAATATGTGAAGAATACAAACACTTTGCAGAGTACATAGTACTGTTGTGAAAGTAATACTGCAGTAAAAATAGTACCGTTTCCTAGCATGAAATGTTGCTGATATACTTCATTTCAACAGTGTTCAGGGCAATAAAATTTTATAAACATGTATTCACATTTAAAATCTGTCTATATAGGTAATGTAAAAAACTAAGTAATTGGGTTTTAATGTAATTATTAGAGGGGTATCCACTGTTGTTAGTAGAAAATATTAGAACAGTTGAGCTTTCTGTAAAAGTTAAGAATGTGTGACCAATGTGATTTATGAAGCATGGACCGTGTAATCTATTTAAAATTTGATGCTGCTATGTGTTGCTAAATCAATTGTTCTCATAAATAAACTATGACCTGAAAAAGCAGAGATGTCATTCACTAATAGTTTCTAACAAGAGGATATAGGGAAACCAATCATAAGTCTGTGACTTTTAAAGTAGCCACTTCGCTGATGTTCAATAACAATGCAGTAGACAGAGTGATTCGGTATTGTAAAGTGTAGATCATGAGGAGCTGGGACAAGATCATTATCAGAATTGTGAATTCAAGTAGGTATCAAATGCCTGTGTACAGGAAAATATTTGGGACAAGATATGATTGCTGTGGTGTGTAGCTATTTATGAGTGCAATGCCCTGCTCTGTGGGATGAGACCATATTCCCCAAACATATATTGCATGTAACCTTTTAAGTGGACATAAAGTGTTGACAACACACAGTCAAGAGAGAAAATAATGTGTGATCCATCATGATACCAGAGCTGCAAGTCCTTATTAGCGATGAAAGTTACATCTCATGATACTATGATCCATCTAAGAAACGTCAAACAAAACCGTAATTAACTCCTTTTACCACTCTGAGACATAAAAGTATCATCTGCCTGACATTTTGTTAGACTCTTCAGTCATGAAGTAAGACAAATGTTTTGGATTTGGGAAATCAAAGTACAGCACTGAGGCTGATAAAAATCATAGATTAATATATTGTTAAGTTTTCAGCTCCCTCCATTGATAAGACACCTGAAAAAATAATATCAAGTCTGTTCAACAGAACATGCAAATATTCATGCAAAGATGTCAAAGTGAGAGGTGCATGGTCTTTTTCCAGATCCTGATTTGAGTCAAAATAGACAGTTTAGCTTTAATAAGTAATTATTTTAATTATTTAATTTTTTTATTTTACTTTAATTGCATTTTGCTCCACAAAGATTGCAAGTGAGGAACGGAGAATGTCAGGAAGAATATTGGAGAAAAAAGCTTTGATTTGTGATTCCTGACTCTCTTAGATATGAATTACATGAGCATGCAGGCTCACTGGACCTGTTGTTGTTAGAACTGATTATTGCTGTCTCTGGGGGGAGGGAAAACATGTCTTCCCTGGGACAATCAATTATAAACACAATAAGTCGTCTTCTGAAATTTTTATTTTTAACTTCTAAACTATTTTATGGTTCAAAAGGTTCAAAAAAGCTAATTGGGTGAAATTAGATTTTTTATCAAAAAGCAAAATAATTTTTCAAACTTTTTAATACTTGAAAGTGCTAGAACTTTGGAAAAAATCAATTGTGTGAAAATAATGTCTAAATTACAGCACCCACTATTCAAAATGCCTATTATTATTGAAACCAAATAACAAAATATTTCTTTAAATTATTTTTTATCTAAAATTTATGCCACACAGCTATCTCATGTAAGCGTCAGGTTTTAGTCTGATCTATAAACATAATAGCAAAATTAGAAAGTTTATGTGGAACAGATAAATACATGCAGGAATTTTACTTCAAGGAAACTAATTTTAAATTTCACCCTTTGTGTTTGCAAAACAACAAAAAAAATTATTTCAGTCTATTCTCACCTATACATGTAGTGACTTCTCTCAGTGTTGAGAGAAGAGGAGCAAGATTCAGGAGAGCAATAATTTTTAAAAAAATTATACAGAGAAGCAGAAACACAATTGCTACATATATTTCTTTCTATGTCCTATGAAAAATAAGCAAGCAGATATCCTTTCGTCTCAAGCAAAATGTTTACATCTAATGAGACGTTTTCAGATGTCTTATTCTACTCTATAACCATACAGTGTTAATTTTTGATAATCCACTGCTGTTACAGAAATGATGCCCTAATCACCACTAAATATTTTAATTGTGGTACTTACACTTTGCAGATATCATTCACAAGTAATAGTTTCCCATTAACTTTGGTCCTTTGACATTTGTCTTTTAGTTTGCAGTGTTGTAGTTTTAAGGCATTAATAAAGATAGCAGATTGTTTTCTAGCGATTTGAATAATGTACTTTAGTTGTTCAAACTTTTTATTCACAGGAGTGGTGTCTGTTACCCTGTGCAAATCTCTGAATCTTCTAAATTATACTATGCTTCAGTATGGAAATAATGACAGAATCTAATTTAGACATATGCAGATCTAACTGGGACTAAAAAATTTTGTCCATTTGTTAGTACTTAACTGGAAGTTACCTCCTTACAACTAATGTCTGACAATATATTGCAAATAGGCATGCTGCAACACAGTGATGGGGGCTTACTTAAATGAGGCAAAGTTATGTAAGTGCAGCATATGCTTTAATTTACATAACACTGAAGAAATGAAGTATCTTTTTTTAATGGCAAGTACTAAATAACCAATGCAGTGTCCTAATTTTTCTTCTGTTTTTCAACACATTCTGTAAGCTCCCCTCATTCTGTTAGAACTGTGCATGAATGTGGTATTTAAAAGAGCTCTTTTTTTACCATGTTTTATGACTCTTAAGCTGCAGGCTGGAGAGCATCTCAGCTAGAGCACCATCACTTTATCATTCTAGTGACTGAGCAGCTACTTGTTTTGGATATTTCAAAGGTGTAATACACTCTACAATAATTTTTAAATAATGGTTGAAACATTCTCAGGGAAGGCAGCTCTACTCCACCTTTTACAGAAACACCTCCAAAATTAAAGCAAAATTGCTATGGTTTATGAGGCCAAACTCCAAAGAAAATAACTCACTTCTTTAAAGCTACTTTAAAAATAAATAACAAATGTCCTGAACAAAGGTAGGGGAAAAAGACAAATAAATATTTATATAACGCCTATTTGTCCCATTCTGACATTGTGCTGAAGTGAAACAGAAAGTGGGATAAGTGCAGCTCTTAAATGCTTTTTTCCAAATCTATTTTTATGTACCAAATCTTATAAAATGAGAAATAAGGCAGCAGTTTTCATTTTTATTGGTTTCTTGTTTTTACTCTTCTCATGTGTAGATGTTTACAAAAGGTATTAAAGAAAAACACAGAGAGCTCAAACTGCTGAAGACATAATGATATATCCAAGACATGGAAGGTTGCACAGCAAATTTTATCTTGTTTAAAGGACAGCTGGACAATAGCAGGAGAACATTCTGAATTCCAGAGATGAACTGCCAGGAAAGAATTTGGGCTGGTTTATTTATTACTACATGTTCAGGTTGGCAGAAATGGAGTTATTCATCAAACTGAGGAACTATCACAATACTGAGGGTTTTTTTAGAGGAATGCTGAAAATCTGAGATGGAAGGGATGAAATGATGAGCAGATGTTAAGACTAAGCATGTCGTCAAAAACTGAAAGTCAGAGCAGAAGCTAGACAGATATTATGGACCTACTGTGACCTGTTGAACACCCTAAATTCCTTTCAATGTCTGTGGGAACTGCCCAGCAGTATCTAGTAGGATTAAGTTCTAGAACACAAAGACACTACAGTTATGTACATAACTGTGTTATGTACGCAGTCTTGTTATTACTTCAACAGTGTTTTCCACAGACTTTCCACTGATGTTTGACTTGACAAAGTGTTTAATCAGTCTCCATCACAAAAACAGAACTAAATCACAATTTCTCATTTGTTAGTCATCTGCAATAACCTACATAATAACCTAAAATCATCTGTATATATATATATAAAATGGAGAAAGGAGGGAAGGAGGGAAGGAGGGAAGGAAGGAAGGAAGGAAGGAAGGAAGGAAGGAAGGAAGGAAGGAAGGAAGGAAGGAAGGAAGATACTTAAGAAGGGCTGCATGAGTTCGGCAAGGCTGCAAATGATATATTTGTTGCTGAAGAGAAGATAATTTATTGCAAGCTGCAGAGTTTTCAAGCGCATTAAAAAGACATTTCAAGGTGTATAGAGCTAAGGACTTTCCACCAAAAATACTCTTCACAAGATTTTGATGAAGCTAAGAGCTTTAAGGATGGAAGCATCTAAGAGCTTGATATCAATATAATACATACTGTACTATGGATCAGTTTAGACAAACAATTCCCATATACACTCATGGCACCTGCATGTACACGAGACGCTCCCTGTGTCATCGCTATCTGAAACTATGTTCTTACTACACAGTTTCATATTGACATTATCTGTCAAAACTGCAGCCACTGTGGTTTTTTCCTTTGTAGCCCATGGTTTGCCAATCACTGATTTGGACTACAGTGAGTATGGATGTACCTAGCTAAGAGTGAGCTATACCTTTTTCTGTGCATTTGAAGCTGTCATGGAGAAATTAAAAATGTCCTTTACACTAGAAAATGCATCTAATGAATGAGCTGAGAGGCAGATAAAATTTATTCTTAATATTACCAAACTGTCAGCATTTGGAGAGTGAAACAGTTGCATAGATATTTCATTCCTTTTCAAAGACAGAATATTTAGAAATGAAGATGACACTTGATATTTTATGGTAGGCATAAAATTTAGCAATAGCATGCAATTTTCTCAAAGATAGCTCACTATTTTCTCCTCTCTCTGAGCTAGGTATATGACCTCCTGATCTGTATCACTTCCAGATGCAAAGTTCTAGTCAACAAATGTCTTCAGAATTAACACTACCTACCCTAGCCTTGCTTGTTATATCTTTGTCCTTCCAGTGGTGATCAAGTTTTATTAGTTTAAGGTTCTGCTGTTCACCTTAGGTGAAACAACTTACTTATGTCATAACTCTTCTGATGTCAGTAGATTTCAGTTGAAAGAAGTCTGGAGCAAAGTACAGAGTAAACTTAGAAAGTTTGTGGAAATCTGTAACAGCAAATCTTTGCTTTCCGTCTACACTATATCACTTTTGTAGCTGAAGGAATTTACCATGGAAATATAAATCCTTAAGTAGTGTTATCCTATCCTCATTTGCATTTTTTTTGAAAGAAGATACTTTAGGCATCCTAACACTGATTATATTCTGGGCTGAGAGATTTTGAAAGCACATGACTCTTGAAAATATATGTAAGTTTTTTCTTTTCCTACCCCTATCTTTGCAAGTGTTTGTTTTTAGCATTTTCAAACCATTTTTTTTAATTTCATAGCAGCAGACAAGATACATTAACTGTCACCTGCAATAGGAAACACAAAGTAAATCACAGATGGAAATGGTTTATAACAATTACTCAAGTGTCAGATAGGGAATAAGCCGTGAGTAGGCGGTAGCAAATCTGAAGAGGACTTTATGCTTTGGAAGAAATGTAGAAACTGCCAACTGAATCTTTTTAATATTCCTCCCATTCTTAGGTATAAAACAATCCAAGTGCAGTGAAAGTATCCTGTCATTGACAACAATTACCAGCTGCTCCTGGATATTATGTTCTTTTTATTTTTGTTTTATTAATTTATTTGACACATACTTATCCTGTTTTGCAAGAAACCATACAGAGAAAACTCAGTTTTCCAAAAGGAAAAGCTGATTAGATTAAATTGTCTTCAGAAAATAAATGTGAGAAACTGAGGATCCTGTGACCATTAAATTC
This sequence comes from Psophia crepitans, assembly GCA_013399095.1. NCBI lineage: Eukaryota > Metazoa > Chordata > Aves > Gruiformes > Psophiidae > Psophia > Psophia crepitans. Next base: position 95,930 of record VWZZ01007187.1, on the reverse strand, counting down.
GACAGAAAATCATAGCGTATAGAAATAGTATCCTTATATATTGCTGCTGAATATTCTAATCTAATCCAAATCTAACACCAATCTGAGTGCTCATTTTAAGAGCTTTTATTGCACAATAGTGACACTGCTCCACCGATTCCTACTAAATGAGTCCTTGACTAAATCATCAGGCAGTGACCTAGACTGCAGAACTGTGAAGAAAGAATCATGGTTTGATTCCATCTAGTGCGACCTCTGATGCAACAAAGGGTTTAAGAACGAGAGTGCTCCACTGTGCATATGTGCACAGTGCTCTGCACTTCCTATAATCAACATAGGAAAATATCTAGTCAGTAAAAATCCAATGGTTATGTTACAAAAGTGTTTTCTCTTCTAAGTAGTTCTAAAAGCTATTAGAGAACAGCAGAAAATGTTCCAAAAAATGCAGTGATGAGTTCAAGCAGGGAGCTACCTTTCTATACAACTAGCTTCACTGCCTCATGCAGAACCTAATGTATTTAGACAACCCTCCTCAGAAATGAGAATCTTTCTGCTACCAAAGGGTAATCCAAATCACAGCAATTTCCACATCATTGGAAAGATTGTTTTTCACCTTTAGCCAATCTCTTAGCTTGATAGCACACAGTCATGCCCAAACTTAGTCAAGGATTTCTCCTCCCCTATGCCCCACCATGCAAGAACCACCTATTAAACAACCAAATACTTCAGGCTCCAAATTCTGCCTCTGCCCCAACTTCTGACCAGTGACTGGCAGTAAAGAATGGCTCAGTGGAAATATTCATGATGTAACCACAGAACTGAAATTGACCTGGCCTAGGGGCACAAAAGTTTTCTAGATTCTCCTGTGGTGTTATAGTCACCTTCTCCTTAAGTACCGCAACAGGAGATGCTAAAATGAATACCGATCAAGACAGTTCAAACCACTCCTGGGAGTTCTTGCTTCCTTTAGCTCTTCCAACACGCTGGAGGGTGAGAGGGATAGGAGGCAGCCGTGGGGGACAGGCTTTAAAATGTTAACTTTCTTGTCTCCTATCTCAGTTTCCCAAAAGTGATCCTTTAATGAAGAAAACCCCTGCCTTCCCATAGGTTTACCTTTCCCATACACTCGAAATTGACACAAACAAAGGCACACTGCAAGGTATCTGTAAGCTTTTACTGAATTGTGAATCATTCTGGGCTGCTCCTAGTTAAGCAGTGTTATGGACATTGATATTTTATTTCGTTAAACTAGTTAGAATATGCAACAATAAAAATGTTAAGAGCTTTCCAAAGAAAAGTAGTTGTTTGCATCACATCCATGGCAAGATAAAAGTTTCAACTGACACATCTAGTTATTCTTTACACAGCCTTTATTCATGGTGCTCCTTCTTCAGTACAGCAGTTTAGTCTAAGTTGCAAAAGCTTGGTGTAGATTCTTTACAGGAAACAAGGTAAATTATAAACAAATCCAGTTTAACTCTATCTTGGTGCTATGGTGCAGCTGGCTGCACTAATGCTTATCACATTAAAACTGTGAACTGAAACATTGTCTAATCTGTTCTGTTACTTGATGCATGTAAATTCTTGAGCAAAAGGAAAACATTTTTGAGAAAGATCCTTCCAAGATGCCCAGCTGGTATAAGCTGTTTCTTCCTGCTTTTCCCTTCATTGACTAAAGGCTTGTTCTTTATTAAAGTACATTCTGTGTTATTATATGTCTTGTCTTTAAGTTCGGACCAGAAGTTTCTGTATGTTAAAAGTAATCTCTGCATCTATGCAACCCTAATTTGAAGATTCAGAAAAGCTACTTTACTAAAAAATGAACTTTTTGGTATCTTTTACTATACTATTGTTGGTTTGTTATCCTAAACTGCCCCCTTGTGTTTTTTAACTAGCAGCAAACATTGTGTTCCAGTGTGCAAAGTGAAGGGGCTCATAGTAGGTAAATATTTATCAAAAGATATGTTAGCACCTTTTGAAAACAGCACTAAGTCTTTGAAGAGAAACAGTTAATGTATATGTGATTTTTTTAAAACTGGAAGCTATGGGTGCTCCATACTAGCAAGAAGCAGTTCTTTACAATGGTAACATTTATTTTCAAGTTTAATAATGCAAAAATTTGTGGAGACATTGTACTGCCCCTGAAAGTAATGGGGGAAGGTTGGTTAACAGTATGACAGGATAAGGTTCATCATCAATCTGGACTAAAGAAATAATCTCCGTCTAAAGGCATAAACTTCTCTTTCTCCACATCAATATCAGAGAATTTAGAAGATTAGTTGTGTTCAATGAATACCACATTTGAACTAATCTCAAAGTCAAGCTTTTAGTAAACTTTCTACTAGATGACAAGATATGCTCTAATGGAAAGTAATACGAGAACTATCACAGTAGAGCCTCTATCAATGAGAAAACACATTAACTAAAATTGATTAATCAATTCAGAAAAAAAAAATCAGAAAAACTTTTCTGAATCCTTCTTGTTTTTTTTTAACAGACAAAGAAAAATGTCTTTCACATTTATGGATGAGTTGTGATTGAGAAGTAATAACATACTGTTTGAAAATCAGTTCCCTTATCTCTTGGTCCTGAAAATTAACACCAAGCAAGAAAGATGATTGCTGATGTGCACCTAAAGTGACAGAAAGATAAAAGTGGCGGCCACTGATTTCCTTTTCCAAAGCAGAATTTCCAACTTTTCTTGTGGAACTTTATAAATGAACACTGAAAAGCCCGGTGTTAGGAAGTACCCTTCATATAATTTCCTCTAAAAGAACAAATAGGTCAGACAAGTGGGGGGTTTTTTAAATGTATGCATGGATTCCCATCTGCAACCTTCTGTCTGAAATACTTCAAGTTTTATAATATAGGTAATAATAATATTTACTAGTAATAATTTTTCAGTTTAATTCCAGACCAAACTCAAATTCAGTCTCCCCCACCCAGAGATACTGAAGAGATACTGCAAGGAATGGTCTTCCTGTGGAAATGTCATTTTAATAATGTCCAAGTACTACAGCATAATATAAAGGGTTAAACTTAATGATGAGAGAGCACCACAGCTTTGGCTACAATGAGTGAAAAATGCTATTCACCTTCGGCACTTTCCTCTCAGTTATCTTCCATGTGGACTCATACACAATGTTTATATTTTGTTCAGATGCAAAGACCCCTCGTGCCCCTAGTGGGACAGCTATGTATCCAAAATTTTTCATAACAACATGTAACTCATTTTACCAATATACCTCCAAAATACCTTTAGCAGAGGAAAAGGTAGGCAGAAAAAGAGGCTTAGTCAGGAATATTCCAGTATTATATATAAACAAAATTTTACTGAAAATACCTTAAGAATACAAGGTTCATCCTTCACATCACCATGAGATGTCTCATTACCCAACTACAGTAAACGCATGTGGAAGCTTTTGCAAGAAGGACTTATGCAAGATGAGGGCATTCTAACTTGACATAATATAGGCAGGTCATAGCTTTTGATCTGTGATACTCACCTTCTGTTGAGCTCTGATCTGAGAATATCGTAACAGTCATCTTATATAACAGAAACACAACTGTCACTGAAAATCAATACGAGATTTCAGTTTTACCTATAAAAAGAGGTAGAAGAGACATGAGATGATGAAGTAATGAGAAAGGTATCCAATTAGGTATAACATTAACAGAGTGTATATTTTTTCAACTCTGTTCTAATGTTACAAATTTACAGCTTCTAGCTTTAAATAAATGCATTATTTCATACCAAAAACTAGTGATAAAGCTGGCTTTAACTGATTCGACAAGCAACAGACATGCCATACTTATCAGAGATCCTTAAAAACTACGTGCTACAATAACCAATGTCCCAACATATTATTGCTTCCTAGTATTGAGGATGTTATTTTTCCACAGAAGCATCATAGAGTAATTTAAGAACAGCTTTTGCAGCAAATAGTAGAGAAAAGTGGTTTTCAGTAGCCAGTAACAATTAAGAAGTTCCTCTGGCACTTACCAAGATGAGAGAAAGAAAACTGGAACCCTGAGAGCACCAAGAGAGAATGCAACAAAGCTCCAAGAGAAAATGCAATTAAATGAAACTTTGAGAGATATTCAGCTACCTAAGCACAGATATATGGTTTCATTTTAGACACCGAGTGGTAACTAAGATGCCCTCACAGACCTAGGAGATATAGTGCAGGAGGTCCATGCCCTTTGGAGCAGCAGGTGAAGGTCAGTAACACTTCAGGTATCTGAAATGGCGCTAGCTGCCTGTGTTCAAACAACTGAGTCCCTCTGCACAATTTATCATCAGCTGACATGTTTAGGACACAGTGAATCTGCTGTACATGAGATGACTATATTACGATGAAAGTCTGTCGTTCTCTCCACTGATCACAGGAAGAGCTATGTCTGTGTAGACATTTGTACTTTAGGTATGTACATTTAGATACATCAGTCTGACCATAAATGTTATGACACTTGAAAAAACAAAATCTTAGAATTTGTTTCAGCACCTTTCAATGAATATTTTTAATATTTATTTTCAAAATACTTTGATTTCAGTGAAAAGCCAATTTCTAAAAGATAAAATTTTAAAATCACTCTCCTATACAGTATTGAAAGCTGCAAGGGGATGGGGGAGTAAAATGATAAAAATATAACACGGATTTCTTAAATATGTACATGACAAATATTACAGATGTATCTCACTTTTCCTCCATATATAGTACTCGTGAGTATATGACTTGGCTGATGTCTACAGTGCCTTTTTACAGGTATGAACTGTATCCTCAGCTACTCATAGCATTATTTATTACTCATCATAAAGTTAATTGTCAATTTCATAACTAGAAAATGTTTTGAAGAAAAAGATATATTTTTTTATTAGAACATTAATCCCTGAAATCATTCTGTATTTTGCAATTTGTATGCCCTCACGCTGGTGCCAGTGAAGCTACTCACTGATGAATAAGTGTTCATCAAGATGAATGAGGAAACAAGCCTCACACTTGATCAAAATAAGCAGTGAGACAAGCAAACACAGTATTTGGAAACAAGATTTTAAGGCAGGTCATGAAATTATGGTAGATATACTCAGGTCTTAAGCTAACACTGGAATATGTATTGTGCAACAGAGACATGTCAAAGCATGAGTTACAAAAATGTAAGTACCAAGAAAAAAAGTAGTATCTTACCAGTGCAATAACACATTAGACAGCATTCAGTTCTGGTAGGGTAACAGCTATCCTATAATAATTCTGACCATGAGCCTATGTCCTTCTAATCAAATAGGAAAGCCTATAGGATAAAATTCAGTAAAATTCATGTTACATTAAAGATTCATTTGGGCAAGATCTTAAAAAATAGCTGCCTTGCAGAATAAAATTAAGTCCTTGACTTTCTAGATAAGAAAAAACCAGAAATCTAAAGGCTACATTTGAATTTCAATTACATTTACCTCCATTTTCATTGCTCTTCCATATTTTTTACTTTAATGACAGAATATTTGCTTTGCATCATGCCCCAGATTCTGCATTTGCACACCCTTAAGGATATTGTGCCATGTGGGACAGTGCAAGGCAAGAAAAGGTATAAATGCACTGTTAGCCACCAGCAGAAGATTGACACCTGCTTAGTTTACCAGATTAAAAAAAAATAATAAAATCAGATCATTTGATATGGTAATCAGCAATTAAATGGAAGGACTAAGCACAGTGCAAGTAGTAAGGCTTAGTGTTATTCATAACCCTGCTGTGTCAGGTGCACTGCAAACACAAGACGATGTGACTGATGTACAGTAACCCGAAGGGTCACCTGTGCCAGCAAGGGATTTGGTGAGAGTATACCAGACCAGTCTCAGAATACTTCAGTGCCTTCACACATTTCTGCAAGACGTGTAGACTGTGGCAAGAAGGAAGTGGCTTCTGTGGAACTCCTTTTCATTAATCCCAGAGAAGCTGAATGCTGAGTTCCCTCCAAGTTGCTGTCTTTTCCAGGTTGTTGCTGCTGTTTCTGACCTTGCAATAAATACAGTGTCAATGAGTTAAGCGGAGAGTGTAACCTGAGGGAGAGAAGAGACTTTCAGCCTCCTCCAGGGAAGCCAGATAGATGGCTGTCTGACACAGGCAGGTCAGAGAGTGATTGTAGTGCAGTAGGAAAGGTTTCACAGAAGGAATAAAGCATCTTTTTATGCTGGGTGGGAGAATGGAAGTGTCCAGACTTGAGAGAGACATGGGTTAGATTCGGGGCACAGCAGAAAATTTCAGTGAAGGAAAATGTTGTTTATTGGCACATCTGATGGTTCAAGGATACTGCAGGTAAGGGGTGAGTAAGGGCCAGGTATAATAGTGGTGGAATGATTCTGGAGGTAATTGCTTTTGGTGGGTCTAAAAGGAGAGAGCACAGAGCTGGTTCTACTAGAACCTAACCCCCTCCTCTCATCCTAAAGTGCTAGGAGAGTTTTTAATTCTGCATGAGAAGATTGTGGCAGAGTATAGTGTATCGATATTCTTTCCCTTCAAAATTATTGTCATTCCAGCTTTTCATATTATCCTTACGCTCCTGCTTCCACCTTTCAATCACAGTCATCCATATAACAAGCAAAATTAGTGAGATGTGAAAGGATGGGAATGGGTGCATAAGAACAATCTGCTAACTGAAGACCTAATGGTTATTTTTGAGAGCCAGGTATTTGTGGTACATTGTGTGCACAGTACTGGATCTTTCATTTTTATAACAGCTCAATTCAATAGACCTTTCGCCAGTCTGATTCATCCGGGCCTTCCAAAGATTGCATTTGCAAAACTCACTATAGCATAGAGAACATTAAATAAATAGTGAAGTGGATTGTCACTAGCCAAGTTGTTCCAATAGATTTTTTGAGATCTAGATATGTTTAAGGGGACCAATCTACTTCTTATACCAGAGTAAGGTGTGAAAAATGACAGCACTATGCAGTTACACTACCAAGAAAAAGTGCTGAATTTTATCTCTAGAGTCTAGACTTAACTAGATATTCTTTCACATGTAATTTGACAGAAAATATTTTGGTGTTACTGTAGGGGGAAATGCAAAAAAACTGTGTTCATAGGGAACTTGGAATTCAGTTAATCAAGACTCTTTATTCTTTCCGCCAAACAGGAAAAAAAGAAAACAGAAGTACTAGTTGTGCTGACACACAACTAGACCGAGAAACTGGAATATTACATGACAGTTATCTCAACTAGGACTAAGAAAGAGCACCATTAAACTTCACGAGCAGAAAGATGTAATATGGTCAAAGCAAAACAGAGGCCACAATTTGAACACGGAAATCCTTGGTTACAGACTAACAGGAAAGATATTTCAACATATTTGTCACATTCCAAAAGCCACAGTAAGACTAAATACACTTTGGTATTTTTTGCTTACCCAAACTACAAAATAGAAAACATTACCTTACAGGCACAGGGATGATCTACTTTTTCAAGAGAACTATATGTTCAAAGAACGAGGTAATACAGGACAAGCTCATAAGCTGTTGTAATTTGATTGACTCTACTCAAGCTTCCATCCCTTTCAGTCTGCATTTCTCCCCTTTGTCTGCTGAAAAAGATCTTGTACAGGACCACTCTACACAATTAAATGTACATCTGTTTTTCCAAATGTGCATTTTCAGAGCCCTGTAACTGACTTGTTGTCTGAAAATTCACTGCATTTTGCTGGCTGAAAATTACTCAGTAGGAAAAAAAATAATTAATTTTGCCCATGTAAAAACATTCACAGAACACGTCTGATGTAGCATTTTTTGTCTCATTTCTATCCCAATCTATTGCTATTCTTATTTACATTAGTTGCTGTTATAAAGGCAAAGAACTCTGGTTTGGTAATATTTTTCACAAACACTAACTCCCCTATAATACTATCGCTATTGTAGTAGTCAGGGTCAGTGTTGGAAATTTCATTTTATCTGTGCTCCATCCTAAAGGGTCTGTCATCATGTGTGCATTTCTGTTCCTTTACAGTCTACTAAAACACACAAGATTATCTTAATCCCCTTGTTAGTCCTGGTAAGAGAAAAGCATCAGAATGAATCTGACAAACCGTTTCACCACAGGCTGGCACTCAGTAAATTTAATGGTACACTTAGAGGGCTCTGAAGTACAATCTCAAAGAAACATCTAAGTAATCACAATGACTTCCTTAAAATCACCATCTGTACATATTTTTACACTGTGAGAAGCAAAAGGTGTGGCAGCCCACCTCTTCAGATAGCATGGAAAATGTCAGAGGGAAAAAGAGAGTGAGTAGGTGGCCAGTAGGAAGATGGGTCAGGCACGATATTTCTGGGGTCAAGAGCCTTGGCAAGGTTGCATATAGCTTAGCAGCACAGGGAAGAATCAGATGGTCTGCGAAAGGAGACAATAAGAGCTTGTGCTGACGTGATGGGAGGGCCTTCCAGCTTCAGAGGGAAAGAACATTGAGTAAGGAGACAAGCAATGGGTGTGCTCCCCTGAGTGTGGGCATTGCCCAAAGCTGCAATGTGGTGGCACTGGGGCTGCAAGCCTGCTCTGTCACAGGAGGGTTCCTTCTCTTACCCACCTGCCAGGAGCAACCTGCCAGGAGGAGCCCTCTCCCAAGGGGGTAATGTCTGTGCATGAACGTGTATGACAGGCAATGAAATAGAGTGCTCCTTTGTCTTGTTAAATAGTCCTTTCTCAATCTCCCCATCTTGTTCTGGAAAATTATAGTTCTTTTCTCTGATTATACCTTTCTTGTATCTTTCACTATGCTCAAAGCTGTCTTGATGGTAGTAGCTCAGCTACGTGTGTCATTCCTTTCTGCAGGCAAAATAACCTCCTTCCTTGTCAGCCACTTTTCCTGCCTGTGCTGTGCAAGGTTTCCATCACCGGGTTATTAGTAAGTTTCAGCTATTTTCCAGCTAAATTTTAATCTATGCTTATAAGAAAGTAAAAGCCTATTACATACTGATCACAGAATTTGGTAACCACCTTACACTGTTACAGTGAAGGAAATACCAGAGTGGTAGTGAGAATATATTTGAGAGATTTGACTGGAAAAAAATGTGATTTAACTACTGTCAATTTCCTAAAATTTGCAATTTTACAATATCTATTTCATTTTTGCACAATCATAAAATGAGTATTACTGAATTAGAATAGTTTGAATTTTTTATTTTTGTGTTGATTTCTAAGGGTATGTAACATGACTTTGTACTTCAGTGAATTCGAAAGAGCACTAAAAAGGGGGACATTCACAGACATTCCTTTCTTCTGCATAGGTAAACTTCAGTCATGGGCCAGCTGTTGAGAACTTCTGCCTTCTAACTTCTTCCTTTCATGATCTTTTGCTCTTGAACAGAGTAAACAAATCTGAAATATTATAGTTGCAGAGAGAGAGAATTCATGATATTGGTAGACAAGTGCTCTTTTTGGTAGGAACTCATTAACTTCAAGAATGAGGTGAGCAATATGGACGTTCAATTGATATTCAGAGATGTATTTGGATGGCCTAAATTCCTTGAAAGGCTCAGGTGTTACATTTACTGTCTTCTAGGGCTTTTCTAGTGTTGACATGTTCACTTGATAAAGAACTATACTCTAGGTGCTATCAAGCAACTGTGGCAGGTGAAAGGGGACTTTACTGGTTCAAATTACAACAAAGCAAGCTACTAAAAAGGACACCTCATTTGAGATGAGTCAGAAAGAAGCAGAATGTTCTAGTTATTAGCAAACTAAGGGCATAAAGATCATTGAATTTGTTAGAAATGCTATAGCCTCAGTGGTCTGGTAGTGTCTGTGGAGCAGTTCTGCTAATTGACTTGTTGATGTGGGGTCCCAGATTCCCCAGACCTCCCTGCATCCGAGACCATGTGCTGTGCTGAGAATCTCACTCAAAGCAATTCTTCTCCTCCCCCTGCAAGGAGAATGGGCTTTAACAGCAAGTCATAGAGTGAGGATTAAAAGCAACAGCATAGTACTAGAAGAGACAAATATTGAAACAGAGTCTGCATCTTGGTAGCATAATGATGGAGGCAAGAAATTATGATTCAAATATAGACTGATCTTATTCAAACGCTAGCCTCTCTGAACTAAAACTGAAATCTATTAGCAGAGCAACTTCTTCACTGGGTAGTCATTTCAGAGGGTTCTGTTGTCTTATGAAGTGCTTCATATCCAGAAGGCAAGAGCAGGGATTTACCAATCCTGACAGAAAAAGCCAATGGACTGAACACTGAAGAGGCAGAGCGGTATGCTTTCCAGCCATAATTGTCGTGCTGACTTCACATGGTTTGAAGCAGTTCCTTCAAATTCTCTACATTTCATTTTCACTGTTCCTAAAGGGATGATATTTCCTAAATATTATCTTCTGTGTCTCTCAATTTCAAGCACTACTTTATTTACAGGTTGAGAGTACTTCAGATTATTAAACATAAAGAGAGTAGAGGGGTCTGTCCTTCAGTCTTTGCAAAGTGTTTGAGAGTGCAGTATTTAATAGTGGAGATGTTCTTATTTAGACAGAGTGTGAATTACTTCAGTTGCAAAGAAGTGTAATCAGTTCATTGCAAATGTTTCTGTACTGATCTTTAAAAAAAAAGGACATTAATACATTTTGAATGAAACAAAACCTTGCATTTTTAGAGATCTTAGAATGTTACAAAAAAGGCTCCAGAATTCAAAGTAAACAAATACTTCAGCATAAACCAAATGAAGAAATATAAAATATTATTTCACAGTTCAGAGCACTGTATCCAATAACTGCCTCAAAAAAAAAAATTTGCTTAGATGAAAATATAAAAGCAAGAGGATTGGAAAAGAACAAAGATATCAATAAACAAAGGCATAAAAAGTGACAGGTGTGATTTTTTTATGGTGGTGATCAGACTGAAAGAAGTCATGAAGGAAAACAGTATAAGAGTAAGCAGATATTACTCTGCTGCACTCCCTGAAATCCAAAAGCCATTAAAAATTTTATTGCAGATTCTACCCTCAGCCATAGCCTTATCCAGAATTCGGTGTACACTAAATTACAGTAAATATCTTCAGGGATCTATTAATAAGAACATATTTCAGAAGCTTTTAAATCACATCCCCTTTCTGTCAGACTCCCTAATGTCTGAAAGAAATTCCTTTCAGATTTTAATTCTGTATTTCACAGGAATACTGGGTGTAGGAAAAAGTCATTGCTTTTGAGTTTTACAATAGAAATAGAAAGAGAATAGAATAGAATAGAATAGAATAGAATAGAATAGAATAGAATAGAATAGAATAATTTAGAAGGTACCTACAATGATCATCTAATTCAAGTGCCTGACCAAGTTACAGCAGGTTATTAAGGCCATTGTCCAAATGCCTCTTAAACAGTGACAGGCTTGGGGCATCGACCACCTCTCTAGGAAGCCTGTTCCAGTCTTTGACCACCCTCTGGGTAAATAAATGTTTCATAATGCCCAGTCTGAACCTCCCCTGGTGCAGCTTTGAACCATTCCCACGTTCCTATCCTATTGCTGGATACCAGGGAGAAGAGAACAGCACCTCCCTCTCCACTTCCCCTCCTCAAGAAGCTGTAGAGAGCAACAAGGTCACCCCTCAGCCTACTTTTCCAGTAAATCCCATACTTCACATTTTGATTCAAACATGCAGTTGTCCAGTACTAAGGGAAGTTTGTAGTTGGCTTTATAGTTACAGTAACATCTTTGTACACACTAAATTAAATTTGGATTTTTACATTTAACATTTAAAACTTCAACTCACCAGTCTTGACTTTGGATTGTGTCTCATGAGGTCATTAACTCATATAAAAATCACCAGCTTGCCATAGTAGGATCCTTTTTGATAAAACTGTGTTATAGTATGACCATACCACTGCAGCAGCACTTTTGTGTTGTTGATGATCCAGATTTCCCCAAAATATTATGAATGAATCTTTGACCGGAAATTAAAGCCAGTTTACACAGCCTAGTATGAATTTCTGAGATCCTAGAAACCTATTTTCAATTTAACTGTTGCCATTAGCAATGCCAAATATATCGCAACATTCAGGTAGGTAAAGGTAGAAAAAACTTACTGTCATCATCCTTATTCAAATGTTACAGCAGTCACATTCCATAAATGAAAATGTCTAAGTGTGAAAACTTGTCTAAAATGGTCTTAATGAAGCTGAGTTATGTTTGACTGGGGAACAAGAATAACCTTCAATTGCTGCTTGGCTAAACTGGAGTTTAGAGTTGCAAGTTAAGCTCTATAAGACTTAGCTGTTTAAAACTCGCATGCAAAAATGCCTGATTTTTTGGTGTCTCTAACTCTTCACAGAATTCAGAACCTATAGCTCAACAGCCACATTAAAATCTCTGTTCAGTGTACTGAGAAAGGTAGGAATGGCTATCTGAAGTGGTTATTGGCTATTCAAATAGCTATCTGCAAGGCTGTTTGAAGTAGCTAGTGCAATGAGCAAGCAGGAAGCCACTTAGAGCAAGCCAGGAAGAAACAATAAGCAGAGAGATGTGTACCAAATGCTGTTACCTTTCACACTTTAGATGCTAAGTCAAGGCTTCACAAAAGCATCTTTTTCCCTGGTACACTCCACCCACAGTGCTTTCCTGGAAGGGATGTCCCACATTCTTTTTTTTAAAGATCATTCTTTTCATATTATAGGCACCCAGAGAGGGAATTGCTACGTGTCTTTATACAATAGCTTGATTGTTAGAAATTTCATCCACACTCAGAAGTGTTAACTTCAGTTTTCTTTTCAACCTAAGGGGATTCAAACTAGCATGCTAATTCCCCAAAGAATTAAAGAAAGAACTGAAAGCTCTAATAATCTTGTTAGTGAGCAATGTGCGGAATGTGGTTCAAAATCTTACAGGGCAAAGCTTATGAAATCTTATAGCAGAAGTACCACTGTGTACAACTGATCTGAATGTATTTAGTTTCAACATCACGAAAGGATCAACAAAGATCAAAACATGCACTATCACTGTGCCCTACTTCAGAGAAGAAAGCTATGTAAAAACGAGGAACTGTCTTAAAATACAAAGACAAAACTAAGAGTATTAAACTCTCCCCAGCAGCAAACACAGCAACAGTGCATATCACCTACTAAACAAGATTTTATAAGGGAAAACTAAAGCCAGTATGGCTATTCAGAAAAACAGAAGATAGTATTAGAAACGAGAAAGTATTTTTCAAAACGTTGTTGTACACAAAAAAAAAAAATATGACAAGGCTCAAAAATTTTGACTGTTCATATATAAAGAGTATAACTATGCAGGCCAAGACAGAGTTTGAGGAGCAAATAGCAAAAAGAATGAAAACTAACAATAAAGTTTTCATCTAAAACCACAGCAGCAAAAAGCCCTCCGGCGAGTCCTGTAGAATCACCAAGAAGAGTTGTGTTCTGGCTCAGCAAGGTCCAGCGGCTGCCTGGGGCCAGGCATCTGGAGCTGCAGAGGATCTATCAGGGCTGAACCCTCACCAGCCATGTCTGTCCTACCCTCCTAGCCAGGGATCAGGGCAGGTCTGGGCAAGTGGAGGGGCCAGGGAGGTGATTGGCAGCCTGGGTCAGCTCACTGAGTACAAGGCCTTTGAGAGGAGCTTTTCATAAACGCTGGAGATGGAACCAGAGAACACTTAGATGAATATAGTCTCCTGGGGAAGAGTCAACAATTTTCTGTAAGGGGAAGTCCTCTCTTAAACACACTTCTAGTTGCATATACCCAGTTGATTTAAGCTGATTGAGTTTTCAATAGTTTCTCAACAGTCCTATGCCAAAGGATGATGATCTAAGTGAATCCTTGAAAACATGAAAAGCTGCCTGGCAGAGAAGGACCTGGGGGTACTGGTTGACAGCCGACTCAACATGAGCCAGCAGTGTGCCCAGGTGAACAAGAAAGCCAATGGCATCCTGGCCTGCATCAGGAATGGCGTGGCCAGCAGGAGTAGGGAAGTGATTGTTCCCCTGTCATCAGCTCTGGTGAGGCCACACCTGGAGTACTGTGCCCAGTTTTGGGCCCCTCACCACAAGAAGGACATTGAGCTGCTGGAGCATGTCCAGAGAAGGGCAACAAAACTGGTGAAGGGACTGGAGAACAAATCTTATGAGGAGTGGCTGAGGGAACCGGGGCTGTTTAGTCTGGAGAAGAGGAGGCTGAGGGGAGACCTGATCACTCTCTACAACTACCTGAAAGGAGATTGTAGTGAGGAGGGTGTCGGTCTCTTCTCCCAAGTAGCAAGTGTCAGGACAAGAGGGAATGGCCTCAAGTTGTGTCAGGGGAGGTTTAGGTTGGATACTAGGAAAAACTTCTTCATGGAAAGAGTAGTGAGATGTTGGAACAGACTGCCCAGAGAGGTGGTTGAATCGCCGTCCCTGGAGACATTCAAAAAACACATAGACTTGGTGCTCTAGGATGTGGTTTAGTAGGCATGGTGGTGTTAGGTTGGCAGTTGGTCTTGATCTTGGAGGTCCTTTCCAACCTTAGGGATTCTATGATTCTGTGATTATTTCACTGCTTGGTAGCAGCCAAAAACCAAACCAAATATTGCAATTTGGAAAGAACTAAAGAACATTTCAGGCACATTAAAGACTAAAAAGTCATCAGGAGTAGTCAGTATGGATTCACCAATGGGAAGCTTTTACCAACTTCATAAAATTCTGTGATTAAATGATTGGCTTCATAGATGAAAGGAGACAAATGGATACTGTCTACCTTGACCTCAGTAAGTCCTCTGACACNCCTTAGGGATTCTATGATTCTGTGATTATTTCACTGCTTGGTAGCAGCCAAAAACCAAACCAAATATTGCAATTTGGAAAGAACTAAAGAACATTTCAGGCACATTAAAGACTAAAAAGTCATCAGGAGTAGTCAGTATGGATTCACCAATGGGAAGCTTTTACCAACTTCATAAAATTCTGTGATTAAATGATTGGCTTCATAGATGAAAGGAGACAAATGGATACTGTCTACCTTGACCTCAGTAAGTCCTCTGACACTTTCCCATAAGATTCTCATAGAGAAGCTGTTGAAGAATGAGCTGAATGAGCAGTGAGGTAGCTTGAAAATCGTCTGCATGGGCTACTGATCACTCTACCAGACTCAGAGTGAGGTGATCAGTGGCACAAACTCTAGTTGGAGGCCAATAACCTCAGGGGTCAATAATAGGCCCAGTCTTATTTAACACCTTCATTAATGATCTAGATGATGGGGCAGTGTACCCTCAGCAAGTTTGCAGATGACAGCTATCGAGGAGAAGTAACTGATACACCAGGGGATCATGCTGCTGTTCAGAGGGACCTCAACAGGCCAGAGAAATGGGCTGACAGTAACACCTCATGAAGTTCAACAAGAACAAGTGCAAAATCCTCCACCTGGGAAGGAACAACCCCATGCACCAATATACATTGGGGGGCAGCAAAATGGAAAGCAGTTTGGCAGAGAAGGACCTGGGGGTCCTGGTGGACACTTGGTTGAACATGTGCTAGCAATGTGCCCTTGCTGCAAAGAAGGCTAACAGTATCCTGAGCTGCATGAGGAGGAGTGTTGCCAGTAGGTTGAGGGAAGTGACCCTGCCCCTTTGTTCAGTGCTGGTGAGGTCACACCTGGAGTACTGTGTCCAGTTCTGGACTTCCAAGTACATGAGAGGTATGGACATATGGAGACAATCCAATGAAAGACCACAAGAATGATGCAGGGACTGGAGCAGCTCTTCTCTGAGGAAAGGTTGAGAAAGGTGGAACTGTTTTGGCTAGAGAAGAGAAGGCTCAGGGGAGATCTTAATGCATATAAATAACTGCATGGAGGGTGCAAAGAGGGTGGAGCCACCTGTCAGTGGTGCCTGATGACAGGACCAGATGCAAAGGGCACCAAATGTTCTATTCTGTTCTGTTTTGTTCTGAAGTGAAACACAAAAGGTTCCATCTCAACGTCAGGAAACATTTTTTCAGTGTAACTGAGTGAGGATGACTAAGTGAGTCATCTCAGAGAGTGACTGTGCACTGGCGCAGGTTGACCAGAGAGATTGTGGAGTCTTCATCCTTGGAGATAGTCAGAAGCTGTCAGGGCATGGTCCTGGGCAACCAGCTCTAAGTGATTCTGATTGAGCAGTATTGGACCACACAACCTCCAGGGTGAACAAATACAAAATATCATTATGCTTTTGCACAAATCTATGACACGGTTCATACACTGAATTTTGTGTGCATTCAGACCTCCTCCTCTCAGAGAAATATAGTTATAGCCCACATATTCATGAAGAAAGTGAAAGTTAGTAATTCAGTAGATGAAAATCACTTTATATGGTAAGATTTCATGCAGAGGTGGGGGGTGTTTGCAAGGACTAAATAAATGTGCACGACTTAATTATGCTGTCTGTAAATGCCATGTGTAGGATGTAGAGACAGAAGAAGAATAATCAGGATTGTCAGCTTCAAGAGATGCTCTTTTTCTCCAACTTCTTCATCTGTCAGACTGAACACTTACCACCACTACATTTTTTCTGTCGGAAGGGGCTGAGATCTTATAGAAGAGTAACCACTTCTAAAGAGTGAAAAGACATTTTCTCCTTCAGCTGTGTTCTTCCTTCTGCCACACCATCCTCCACATCATATGCACTAAGTATTTAAACTTGCATTCAAGTCCCTGTATTCATCTTCCTTCAAATACATTAATTCTTATGAGAAAATATGCTTTGTTATCTGTTACCATCTTTTTCGACTATGAGACTAAATGCCCCATGGAAATCTTTCATGTGTGACATACTTGCTGTCTCCTTCTAAACAGTCACATTTTCATTGTTGTCACCTGCTTTATCACATAAATCAGGGTTGACCAAATCAACCAAGGCTGAAGGATGCAAAACCCATGTAATGAAAACATTAACAGAGCATAGTATTAAACAATTGGCAACAGAACATTGAAATGATGGATAGAGAACTAAGGAACAAGGGGATGTTATTTTAGAACCGATTCAGAAGAAAGGCAGCAGGGATTATCAAAGATATGCTCAACTCACATATGAGCAGACAACTCCATATGAAAAATGGGTTAGGCTGAGACCCTTCAACCTGGGCAAGAGGTGACTTACAGAGATGTAATACAGGTCTACAAAATCAGCAGTGCCGTAGAGAAGGTGGATAGGGGATCAACGATTCATTGTCTCTCCCAGCAAAAGAATTATGGGCCATCATATGAAGCTAGCAGAAATGAAATTCAAAACAAACAAAAGTCAGTGGTTGTTCTCTGAATGGGTATCAGACCAGTGGAACAGTGTGTTAAAATCTATGCTAAGTGCAAGAAATGTACATAGATTCAAGGAGAGACTGAACAAGCAGTTGAAAGAAAGATCAGCTGAAAAGTTAGACAAATCACATCAGGCTCATGAATTACTCTGACATGAACACAGCTGAAGGCTGGGAAGCATTTCAGGGAAATAGCATATATGCTTGTCCAGTTATTTTTCCTTAGGCATCTTCTCCTGCAAGGAATTGATTCCTTTGTTTTACAGGTAGTCTGAAAACTGTGCAGCTACAGGGGAGAGCTGAGCAAGAATTTGGTCTTTCTTCTCCAAGACTCAAAGAAAAGTGCTGCCTGGTGAATAACTGGAGTTCCTGATTTATTTTTATTTGAAAGTCTTTTTTGAAAGTCTGTTTCAACTTTAAAAACAACTATAGTTTATCATTCATGCCAGTGAAAAAGCCATCTGGAAAGAAGAGGGGAAGACAAACAAAGAAAACAATTAACACATAAGTAAAAAGAATCAAAGAATCATAGAAGCATTAAGGTTGGAAGAGACCTCAAGGATCATCTAGTCCAACTGTCCCCCCACCACTTATTAACCACTAAACCATGTCCTTAAGTACCACTTCCAGCCTTTCTTTAAACACCCCCAGGGACGGTGACTCCACCACCTCCCTGGGCAACCCATTCCAATGCCCGACCAACTCTTCTGAGAAGAAATTTCTCCTCATCGCCAACCTAAATCTCCTNCACCAGTTTCGTTGCCCTTCTCTGCACACGCTCCAGGGCCTCGATGTCTTTCTTGTGGTGAGGGGCCCAAAACTGGACACAGTACTCGAGGTGCAGCCTCATCAGGGCTGAGTACAGGGGGACAATCACCTCCCTGCTCCTGCTGGCTACACTATTCCTGATACAGGCCAGGATGCCATTGGCCTTCTTGGCCACCTGGGCACACTGCCGGCTCACGTCCAGGCGAGTGTCAATCAACACCTCCAGGTTCTTTTCCTCTGCAGGAATGCTTTTGCTTTGCAAAATATAATCTTGTTATTACAGTTACTAATAATTTAAAACAGTGGTTAAGGCCAGAATATAGATGTCGGCAGATGTGAAGAGCTTAGAATTTGATAGTCATTCCACAAACCATGTTCCGATGTATCATGTTGCAGCAGAGCACAGACTGCACATCAGAGACACCACAGACATGTCAGATGTAGAAGTTGAATAGTTCAGGCTTATTAAACCTAATGAAGAAAAAAAATGAAAGAGAAGAGAAAGTTGAAAAAAAAATCTAGCTTATAAACACTGGATTACATCAAGTTATGTATGTATACTTATCTCCTCTGAGACATCCTGTAACTAGTGACAGCTACTTTAAAGCATTCACTTTTTTCAGTAGAGAGGGGAACCATGCAATTCTGTCTGTGCTTACTTTGCAAAGTCATACAAATATACTGCTATCTAGAACTATTTTAAAAGAAATTCTTCAAATTTCCCCATCACGTTATCATTTAAATTTAGGTAATGTTGTTCTGCAGTACGATATGTCGTCTTAGACTGAGTCTGTCTTTCTAAACTGCTGTGCTTGGTAGGACTCTCTTGATTTAATCAGAGTGACACCTAGCATGCAATAGCTTTTATAAACCACCTACTGACAGCAAAATGTTATCAGATCGCTAATAATGACTTTAATCCAATCTGAAACAGTCTGTAGTTCCTTGTGAAAGACATACAATCATGTTTCTGCATGTACACCATTAAAAACATCACACATTAACTACTGGTGAACAAACATATTAAACAGAGGTCTGCTACTATTTTGATTACCCATACTAGGCACATTTTCCAAAAGATATCTGGAGTTACATCAGCATTTTAATAACACAGTCTAACGATCTCACTACTGTTTGGAGTAATTACCACAGAGAAAGGACCACTGAAGTCAGTTGTTACCACAAAGTAATAATTGCCTGTCTAATTTCAAGACAGCGGATGTATAAACCTAGTAGTCTTAATTACACTTCTATACCGTCCTTTACAGCTTCTGATATTATCAGCAAAGCACACAGAGCTAGGCATCTTAACATTGAGATTTCCTATATGATCAACATAAAGTCACAGAAATTCATTCCGCCTTAAAATGTGGGGAACAGCTTACTGTACCCCTAACTTTCAGATGTGTGCTCTGAGAAGAGATCAGCCAGGTCCTGTAGGGCCACATCTGTGACCAAAGCATCTGGGAGCACAGGTGGAAAGGCAGCCAAGTGGCCACTGAAATGAATATGACTTCTCTAGTTATTTGGCCTTCCAAGCTGTGCAGGAGTAACAGCATTACCAAAGGTATGTGGGTATAGACACTGACACTGAGCTTTAATTACACTGTCACTTTATGGCCTGAAGGAAGATTTTCTGTTTTACTGGGTTTTACTCCAGAAGCAGAAAAACAGGTGGCCATCTTTTGCTGGCATCCCTATATTTCTGATAAGGGTAACCTTATTCCTCACTAAATTAATCTGTTTTTCCACTGAACTTCAAAGTGCAACTATATTCCTTCATTATTTATTACTAGTCTGTTAGTATATTAAGGGCATCTCCTAATTTCAAAATGTTGTGAAGCAGTCCAAACAATAAAACACAGGGTAATATTTCTAGAATTATTGAAAATTAACTTTAAAACTTTGGAAGACTTGTCAGGAACAGTATATAGCTGATGAGAATTTTCCTGACTAAAGGTAAATTACTCCAGTTTATTAGTTGCTGTGTAAAAATTTAATGGAATAACTGCCCATAGGTCAAGTGTTTTAAGAACAAAGTATGAGATGAATGAGAAATAACCAATACTTACCAAATGTAAAATATAAAGCTATATTTTAGCTTGTATTTATGCATGCATTTAGCTTTCCATGAGCTCAATAACCTCTTTAAATTTCAGTATAAGACCCTCAATTACTGATTCACAAAATGTTATTATAATATCATTCCTAAAGAAAATTTCTTGTATAACCAATGTAGAGATAAACTCAGAAATAACACAATAATAATACAAATGTTATCTGTTTCAAAATGAACAGCACATCCCCGTTCTCTGGGTAAATTTACATACTTTCCATATGGAGGGTGACAGACAACATTTTAATGATGAATAATCAAGTTAATCAAGTTAAATCTAAAGGTCATTTCTTACATTTATTCATTATGAAAGGGAAAATATCACATTAACCAAACTGAAAAACAGTGAAAAGGTTACATTTTTGGAATCGGCAAAAATATCTCAGATTCTATAAAACTCTTCACCTTTCAGGTACCAAAAATGGCTACATGTGCACACGTAGGTCCTGCTCCCATGAAGTGCCTCCTTAACTTTCTTCTTTGCTTGTGTTCAAAGAAGTTTAAACTTGAGCAACACTTGAACAGAGAAAAAAATCCCACTGGACTCTGGATCAGATTTTATTAAAGATGATTCCTCCCAGGGGACTTTTAAAATCTAAATTTTATTTCTGAAAAGTACCTTTCTGGGTCACAGAAAGTAAACAAGAAAGAACTATTCACCAGGTCAAACC
This sequence comes from Psophia crepitans, assembly GCA_013399095.1. Lineage (NCBI taxonomy): Eukaryota > Metazoa > Chordata > Aves > Gruiformes > Psophiidae > Psophia > Psophia crepitans. The sequence continues at coordinate 75,170 of VWZZ01007187.1, read as the reverse complement.
AGGAAGGGCCTCCTGAACTGCACATGTGTTGAAGGATGGTAGAGTGTATGAACTTCTCTCACAAAAGCTTCTGCCATGGAGTTTGCTGAAGTGCGTAACTGGCCACTTGCAAAGCTGTTCAGGGCATCACACTATAGCTCACAAAACCACAGATTGGTAGGGGTTGGAAAGGACCTCTGGAGATCATCTAGTCCAACCCCCCTGCGAGAGCAGGATCACCTAGAGCAGGTTGCACAGGGTCGCGTCCAGGCAGGTTTTGAATATCTCCAGAGAAGGAGACTCCACAGCCTCTCTGGGCAGCCTGTCCCAGTGCTCTGTCACCATCAGCATAAAGAAGTTTTTCCTCATGTTCATATGGAACTTGCTGTGTTCCAGCCCATTGCTCCTGTCCTATCCCTGGGCACCACTGAAGAGTCTGGCCCTTCCTGTAGACATTCACCCTTTAGATATTTATAGGCATTGACAAGATCCCCTCTCAGTCTCCTCTTGTCCAGGCTCTCTCAGCTTTTCCTCAGTGTTCAGTGAAAACAACTGCCCACATCAATAGGCTTGTTGTCAAGTCAGTCTTACTGTAATGGTGCCATGAGGGCTGGTGGCTCCCTGGGTTTGGGGTGCTGGGGAAGTTGGGGCTCCCAGGAGACCTGGCTGGGCACGGCCTGGCAGCCAGGGCCCATCCCACCCAGTCAGGAGCGGGGCAGCTGGGGACACTGGGGCAGGCCCAGCCCTGAGCACCGGGCATCTTTCTGGGGACAGGGACAGGCTGAGGCTAGGCCATGGGCCCACAGCTGGGCCCAGCTCAGCAGAGCCCATGGCTGGGCACATGGATGCAGGGTGGCGGGAGCTGTAGCTCAGGTGGGCCAAGTTGAGAACCTCAGTTGAAAATGGCAGCTCTGCGCCGGAGATGGGCTCTGACCATGGCCACCTCGCAGCACCTCGGAGCCTATCCCCACTTCAGTTGTGCTCGCTTGGCCTGGGGAGGGCAAACCCCCAGCAGTGGGAATGCTCTCAGGCCTCTTACACTTATTACTGGGTAAACTTCCCAGCTTTTATAAGTGCTAAGAACACGTCTTTAAAAAAACATTTATGTTTCAGTATGCTCTGTATTTTTCATAGGCACACCTGCAAAGTAGGAGATGATTTAGCTAAGTGCTAACAATTTTCAGTACCACCAGCCTTTCTGAGTCAAGAAAAGAATTGTTGGAGTAAAACTGCTAAGAAATGAAACATCAGTTTAGTTTTCTCTGAGGTATTAATGAAGTGCCAGCCTGGGCTCTCAGAGCACTTTCTCTTGGACTGACTGCACCCTCTTGTCTGGTTGGATCCTTCCCACACTATGTCACAGTTTTGTTGTGCTCCCTTGGGGCTCAGCATCATTTTCTTCCCAGACAATGTCTATCTTCCCTGAAAACCCTTGCATTTACAACTCAGGGTGAAATAAAGCCAAGTGAAAACAAAAATTAAAAAAAAAAAAACCACAAATAAATAACATCTAAACAAGCAATACATTACTATTGCTGCCAGAATTGATAGACAAGTTTCTGATGTGCTGTAACCATTGTTCTTGCTCTAGCTTGGAACGAACTTGGGATCAGAGATCTGCCCAAGTAAACAAAACAGTGCCAGAGCCTGGGCACAGTCCTACAATTATCTTAAATGTTAACACAGCCTCAGCATCGCTCATGCCAGCTAGCACTCTCCCAGGAGTTCCTGGCACCAGAGCATTTCCAATAGGCAGTTTAGCTTTAGCTACCCATCTGGAGAACGCAACCATGGAATAATCATAACCCTTCTCATCATATTCAGAAGTCAGGTAGTGGAGACACTCTCTGGTACTCTGACTTATGAAAGGATTTGATATATAAGATCACCATTCAAACTGTCCTATTGGATGGTTATCTTAAACTCTAAATATAAGCAGCTTAAACATGGTGAAAAATTTCTTTTATCAGACAGGTATTTAGCAACCAAACTGTTCACAACTGCCCAGATTCAGAGCATAAAATTCACCCAGTGGTCCATGTTTCACATTCTCCTGCCGTGGTGCTCCTCTCTCACACACTGCCATAGTAGGACTGTAGCTGCCTTCCTGATCTGGACTCCATATGCCAGTCATGCTCTGGCATGTGAGGCAGAAGAGAAGCTGTTGCATTGCACCTGAGTTGTTCTCTCACCCCTTTACACAGTCTGCCCAAAGCATACTGTATCCATGAGCCATGCTCCTTCAAAAAACATGTCAGGATGTCTGCCTGTCACATACCTCAGTACGTTTATGCTTTTGCATTTTTTTATTCCATTCTGTCATGTTTTTGATCTGTTTTCTACACTCTCTCCATTTGCTTCCTGTGCAGTTAATTCTCGTTCAACTTTTAATAGCTATACTCTCACTTCTTTCTTTTCTTTCTATTTTACTCTCCCTCCCACCTGTGACAACATTCTCAGAACAATCCTTAGGTCTTCAGACACTCATCTTCTGCTTATTCTCGTAAGTCTCCTATTGAACAGTTACTTCACTCTTCCAAAAACGTACACAAAGCTGTTCATACCAGAAATCTAAGCAGACCTCAGGCAGACTCTTTGCTCCATCTTAAGATGCTTCTAATTGAAATGCTTCAAACACGTGTTCCAAACTTGTCACTGTATTTTGTACTACAAAATACTTGTCTGTTTGTTCTTTAAACTCTAACTGCCAAGTTCCAAAATGCAACATTAAAAAATATCACTGTATCTCTACCACAAAGGCATTGTTCTGAGCAGCTAAGGGCTGACTTTTCTCCTAGTGGGATCAGCTGAACACGTTCCATGGAATTCAGTGGTAAAATAAATTGACCTCAGTAACAAAAATATAAGTAATATGAAAGTATAATATAGCAGAATAATCTTTTTTCTTTGTTGCTGTCATCTTCTTCATTATCTCCATTGATCTGTTAGCATATCTTTTTAGGTTTTATTTCATTTCTTTCAGCATTCTTGACAAATGAACGCATCATCTGACAAATCAGAGCACAGGAAATAAACACACTTGGTATGTACAGCTGTTTCAAAGCAGAAGAAAAAGATGAGATACACACTCAAGCACTCTTCAGACAGCATATTTCTTCCAGCTTATTTGTTTTGACATTAACTGTACAAATAATGTCTTCTAAGCCGGAGCAAACCAACCTCTCTTAACAGCACAACAGATTATGTTAGGAAGTCTAAGGAACATCTGAGACGATCTAGCTTGTTGTCTATTTAGCTATATAATTTTTTAAAATATATTTGGCAAAGAAAATTAATATATAGGTCCAAAAACCGTGTCACTGAATATGCTAATCAACTTGTTCACATCATTGGTTTCAGTCATTTTTCATATGTGGATGACATTTGAAGGTTTCAGTTTGAGGAATTTTAAACTTTAATATGGTATCCCTCTCTCTCCATCAAAACTTCCATCCTAGTAGCTAGAAAAGTAAGTCACAGGCTTCAGCGAAACAATGTTATGGAATCATTCTGACGTATTTTCTACAGCAAGTGATGAGCAAAGGCAAACGACAACCTGTTTAAAACTCATGACAGACAAGAGAACAAGACAAAAATCACATTTTTGCTACATTTTGAAACATACAAGACTGACAGTTTTCCTGAAGGGGACTGAATTTGTCATGGAATACGGAGATTTAGGAGAACGTATGACAGTTTCTCTTGATAACAAATGTTGATAAACTACTGTGTTCTGAAATCAAGAAAGTACTCGATCTCTCTACTAATAATAAATAGAATCTAGGAAAAAGACATTTTCAAGAAATACATTTAAAAGTGCGAATTGGATGGTCTGTTGTCGTCCATCCTGAAAACTCTTCCTTATGTGGTAACTGCAATTTTCTGCTCAAGAGTTTTCCAAGAGAAGGTCCTATGGACTTTAAAGAACAGCCAACATAAAGATTGTTGGGACTACAACTTTACTACAGTTACATGTGCTTAAGAAAAGAGCTAACTATTGAGTAGAAATAAATAAATAGAAATAAGAAATAAAATGTCTACAGTGTGTTATATTGTAAGTGAAAGTCCTGGGATGGAAAAAATGTTTTTTTAAAAATATTACTGCATAGTGGTATCTTCAGCTTTTAGTCGATAACTGCATCTCAAAGTGGAAACCTCCCAGGCTGATGATTTTATAAAATGACCATAAGACACAATCAAGAGTAAAATTGGAACATAATGTGTTAACTGGTTAATTACAGGATGCTGCTTAAAGAAATGCTGTAGAAAAAGTGACTGTCCTGGTTGCAGCCGGAATAGAGTTAATTTTCTTCCTAGCAGCTGGTACAGTGCTGTGCTTTGGATTTAGGATGAGAATAATGTTGATAACACACTGATGGTTTTAGCTGTTGCCAAGCAGTGAAGGACTTTTCAGCTTCTTGTACTGCACTGACAATGAGAAGGTGGGGGATGCCCAAGAAGCTGGGACGTGACACAGCCAGGACATCTGACCCAAACTGGCCAAAGGGATATTCCATACCATATGACATCATCCTCCGGATATAACTGGGCGTTGGCCAGCAGGCAGTGCCACTGAGGAACTAGTTGAGTATTGCTTCCCTGTGGTGAGCAATTGTGCTGTCCATCATTTGTTTTGTATCATCATCATCATCATCTTCCCTTTCTCTCTTATTAAACTCTCTTTATCTCAACCCACCAGTTTTTCCTTTTTCTTTCTGATTCTCCTCCTTATTCCACCAGGGCAGGGGTAGTGAACAAACAGCCGTGTGGTGATTTCAGTTGCCAGATGGGTTAAACTATGACAGTCATATTCCAAGCTAACACTGAAAAACTTATGTGGGTTTTCTTTTTTTTTCTCCAGAAAATAATCCCTAATTTCACAAAACTGAAACTTTCACAGACTATGAGTGGAGTTTTCTATTTCTTTTCACAACCATACAGCTATTCAGTCTCAAGGTCATGGAAAATCAAATTTAGACTCTGACAATCCCATCATTTTATAAAACTAGTCAGCTATGACAGCACTAACCATCAACCTAAAAAAAAGCTAAGCTACTCAGTGGCTATTGTGTGATATCTCATACCTGCAGTAGTTTAAGTGCAACAAGCAAGGATCTGTCTTTCATTCTGCTTAGGATATAAACAAACAAACAAAAAAGATATTATTTTTTTTTTACAAATTCCACTTTCTTGTCCATTCATTTTCATGTAGTTAAAGATGTTCCAAACTTCTCAACACAATTCTTGTTGCCAGAACTGTATAGTGATTGTCATTTAAAGAAGCTGATTTGGACCATTGCAGTTTTGCGAATTAAGGTCAACTACTTCTTTACATGTTCAAAATATTTATTAACCCCAAACAAATATTAAATTCAAATGTAAAATTTACCTGAAGCAAACATAAAATTTTCAGAATAAATTGCATCAGGCAATTACTGTAGTATTAACAAGAGATGAAATGTGGAAAATTTGTTTGGTACTGTTACCTGATTTAGAGGACACCTACTGAAACCATACCCTTTTTTTTTTAATATTTGAGGATAAATTGTCTATGTGTTGTAGGAGAACTAAACCACAGATGTCTAATATGAATTAAGGTTTTAGTACACTGAGCTAAAGTATACACTGCAGAATCAAATATATCTGGTGGATGACTTATCAGATGTCTTGATTATTAGCAGCTGGTTTGTATCTGTGGCTAATTCCATCTATAGGTATTAGTAAGGCCATTTCTAGCTGGCAGATTTTCAGAACTTAATTACTTTGTTTATGCTCACTGCCATGTTGTAAATAATGGAAAGAGTTTAGGAAAGACACTTGAGTATCATTGCTGATAAGTCCATGAAAGCAGCTGGTCAATCTGAAGTAGTAATTGGTTGGTTATGCAACATAAAGCTCACCTCCACACATACAGAGTAGCATGGTGGAGGAACCCAAACAACACCCTTGCACCATGTACTTCCAGACCCATTACAGGAGACATCAGCTCATCAGAGGCCCATTTCCACAAGAGCACAGGGGCACAAGGGCAGGGGGAATCCCAGTATCCCAGTTAGAGAAACTCACTCTGTCTCCCCCCAGGGATGTCCCAGAAGAGCCTCAGCCCCATGGGCCATGAGCCATCACCATGACCCAGTGGAAGGTGCTTTCCCACATTGCAGTATAGTAGGGAAGAACATTTTGAGATTGTACAAGAATTGCCATAGGATGTTTGAGGGACGAACCAAAGATGGATAAAGAGAGGGTTCAAGATGTTTTGGATACAAAGAAGCACAGGAATGTAGAAGGATAAAAGGGGCTTGTCACATGTAAACAGGTCCTCTGGCCATCTCAGCCCATGTCACATGTAAACAGGTCCTCTCAGCCCATCTGGCCATGCCCTGCACTTGATCAGCAGTCTGCTCTGTCGTCTCATTAAACTTCATTTCTAACTGTTTTCCTGAGTGAAGGGGCTCTTTCTGCTGGTGTTTGGGTGTGTGGAGGTCTGAGTGCCAGCAGCTGGAGTCAGATCACGCATCGTAGGGCCTGTGTGTCTGTGGTGCCAGCAACTGCAGGGTATGTGCACCAGAGTGTGACCACTAGCAAAAATCAAGCTGGGCTATCCAGAGAGCAGGGAAGTCACCTGGGAGCCAGGACAGTGAGTGTGTCACTGGGAGAGAGATGGCAGGAGTTCAGTACTGGCAGGACCAGGGTTTGTCCACGCCAGTTGCTGGGGACACTGGAGATTGGGGGATGAACAGGGAGATGCATTTGTACATGTGCATTTATCCCTGGGAATGCGACAATTGGGGAAAACAAGGATCCAGGGACCAGCTACAAGATAGCTATCATGCATATTGTACATATACATTGTCCATATATATGCTTAGATTTCCTGCTAACAAACCGTTATTTTAATCAGCTGGAGAGAGGACCAGGATGAGTCTTTAAGTGTTGCTTGATGTTTGTGTGATTGCCGAGTGTTTTCTGTCTGGGTTGATCTGTGTGGCCAGTTGTGTGTACATGTAGAAGTGTACAATCTACTGTGTGCGTGTGCCGCTGGAAATATGTGCTTAGCCTCACTACTGGTTGGACCTGAGAGAATGGACCTCAGGAAGGAAATATAAAACTGGGATGTCTTCTAATCTTTTAAAATTCATAACACCACAGAATAAATCAGAGAATATCCACCTGTAGAATACTCTCTCCTAATATTATGATTTCAGAAAAAATGTGACAGACACACAAATTGTAAGACTATGTGAAAGGCTATCTGATGGCAAGGCTTAACGAGGAGAAAAATTAAAATCCAAGAGGTTTTTCTCCAATAGGAGAAAAAGTAAAATCTACAGCATTCAGACATGGGTGCAAATTAACGAGAAGGAACTTCATAAAGATATGAAGTAAGGTTGTCTATATCCTTTCTTAACTTAAGAAAAAGGGATATTCAGTTAAGCTAAAACCATATCTAAAAGCAATAAATGAAAATGGTTTGTTACATTGTGCATAATTCAACAATGGTACTCATTGTCAAAAGTTAATAGTCAACACAAGGCAGATGGCTAAAGATGCACATTACCTGAGTAAAATACTAGAAAGATTTGATTTGATATGAAGACAGAATATTCACAACTGTGAATATTAAATAGGATAAAATAATAAGAATTTAAACCTTCATACTTCAGGGCATGAACCAATGATTAATTAAATATATGAAGAGAATGTCCTTGTAAACACATTTTTCTGTAATTGTCTGGTTATAGTATTTCTTGTATCTGGTAGTCTCTGCTGATGAAGGCAGAACACTATAATTGAATGATCCACAAAGTGTATTCAATATGGCAACCTTAGGATCTATTTCAGCTCATCTAGTTTTTATTTAAATTAACTTAGCACTAGACAGCTGTCACAGCTCTCTCACGTATAAAAAAAGCAGGTCACCCAGCTTTTGAAAAGTTCAGAATGGTTCTAATTTTCATTATTGATCTTTCAAGCAGTGGGACACTTTTCAGTTAACTAAGTTTTTCCACAAAAATATATGTTTTACAATTATAGAGAACACTACAAAAGCAGATAGTTGTAATTAATTATGCAACATCTTTGCATAATTATATTTCTCATCAGAAGAATGAAATCCCTAAATAATGAATATTAATTCAAAAATGTATTCTTTAAAATGTACGATGAATCATATATCAAAGACTGATCCTTTGTAATGTTGTTTGCCTCTTAAAGATAATACTAATCTTAACATAAAAGGCCATATCTTCTCTCCACTGAGAGGATTTGTTTTTTCTTAGCTGGAAGTCTTTTTTCTGAAAGCTTTATCATGGTGAAATGTACAGTAATGAATATGGCATTTCAGCATTGGTATTACACAGGAGATTACCCATTGTCTTCAAGTTGCTAAAAGTCCTAGAATCATACTGTTATTGTTCAAAGCATTTAAAATGCTATCTGCCTGTCTTTTTAATGAGCTGCATTCTCTTTTAATTTGTTGTACATTTATTACAACGATATGAATGTAAACTGGTGCTTCTTTTTCTGATTTAGTAAGACTTCAGATGCAGAAGTCACATCTCTCTGTAGTTTTCCTCATTTAATACTTTAAACGTTGAAAAAAATCTTTAGCTTGCTAAAATGTTGTGGTGTTCATTTTAAAACCTTTGCTATTAGTTTAAGAGATTACACAGAGCAGGGAAGTCCTAGGAAATTTAAATGGAAGGATTAACGTTTCAGCTTCGGGCTGCAAATTCTAGTTTGCTACTTTTTGTTAGAGATCCAATATTGACCTGTATGGTTTGAGCTTTGGTTATAAATGCACTTATTGACAAATGGTTTCTAACTACAGTGCCACCCATCATTCCAAATGCCAATAATGGTTGACAAAACTAAAAGCTATACAGAGCCTGTATTTCTTTCCCAGCCCTGGAGAACAGGAGGTCTCCCCACTAGGGTCAAGAAATCAGACCAAAATTCCAAGATTTGCCTTGTTCTCTTTGTAACTTTTTTCTTCAGTATACCAGCTCTGTGTGAGCAGATTTAGTGCCTGTGAAAGCTGCTGTAATTATATCTCTGGAGGCTGAAGTCCTTTTATGCAGTCACAAAGAAAACAAAGTGCAAGCAGCAGTCAAACTCATTTTCCCTCTGGCACATTTCAACTTTGACCTGATGATACACAATTCTAGAGGTGATAAAATGCCATTCACTATTTTCCTCTGAGGTGATGCTGCGCGACTACAATTTATAGGAAGGATGCAAATCAGGTCACCTTAGCAAAAGACATATCCCTACAAGCTTACAAAAAAAAAACAAAAAAACACCAGAAACAGTGAATGGTTCTGAAAAAGGAAATCCTACGTCCAGAGAGGAATTACAGAGAGCTCAGTACACAAAAGTCATAACAAATTCTCTTTACTCAAATATATGATCTTAATAGTCTATGTTCTAATCTTCTATGAAGTGTTTATACAGCTCACAACATATTGGACTTTTCTGCCACTGAAATCCTCAGAAAGATTTCACACAACATAAATAAAGAACTTAATCTGATTTTTCCTCAGCACTCAGCTGGCCTCATCAGGAAAATAACCAAGACCCTCAAAACCCGTACTGTATTCAGCTACAGAAGCACTTCTGCAAATAGACAACTGTAGTTATCACCATACTATAGTCAGGGAGTTAGTCACAGCGAAGGATCTAGGCAACAGAAATTTGTCCCCATTAGCCTGGGCTCTATAATAACATAATGTGTTTACAAAGCTGCTTATTTCTGAAGAAGTTCATTTAAATAAAAAAGAAGCATCTTTAAATGACATTGACATATCTTGTGTAAATATGCTCTCTTTCTGCATCTACGTGAGAGTCTATAGAAAATACTATAGCTGCAAGTCCTCATCCTTTCATTTTTCCCACTTTAAAAAAACAAAAACAAAAACAAAAACAAAAAACACGGGAGAATTATGAACCATCTAGAACCATTACTGTGGATTAAGACTGAACAAGAAGATTCTTTCTCAGAACATCAATGAGATTAAGTTAATGTGACATTTATGTAAAGACCGCTTAGTAGATTTCTTCCTTTTGTAAAAAGTTTTGGATAGAGCAACAATCAAAGAAATTTTTGTTCTGGTGTGAATATAACAGTGGGCAAAATCAATTTAACTCCCTTCCTGTCCTTCATTATTCCACATCTTACCCTGCCCTCCCATCACACTGACATCAGTCGTGTTTCCAGAGGAGCATTGCAGATCCCTTCTGACTCCTTGACACCAAATCTGAAACAGAAAGGACCAGTAGACATCCCTTATGGAATGTTAATTCTGTTACGTCTAGAGCAGGGTGGTAAGGCAAATGGTCCAAACAGGGCCTCCCACACCATCCGTAACTAGATAACGTGACTCAGTGCAAGGAAGTGCCCCCCTGAATGGCACATACAGGAGGAAGCTGTGCCCCTTCCTTTACAAAAAGAATGTGTCCGTTCCTATTGGTAGTGTTGTCAGAAATCACGGTATTCAGCAATTTCTTTTTTTTTGAGCTAGAAACAGAAACATTTTGAACTCAAATCCAATAAAGTATGACCGATTTAAAAATTCATCATAAAGAGTTGTTTCTCTGAAAAATTCTCCCTGATTATGAGTATTTATTTTCACTCCCAGAGAGATTCATTCTATCCAGCATCAGGTCTTAGACTTGAGAACTCCCTCAAGCCATGCAGCTAAGTAGGAGTTTCTGGTTTGGATTTGCCAATTGTCAAAATGATATTGTAATCACTGCAAAGAAAATATACATCTTTAATTTTCTTTTGCACCTCTGAGGATCTTGCATGATTTTCCAAAGTTCTCAGAATGTAGGAATTTGTACAGAAGAATTAAGTGTATTTTAATGTTTAAGAATAAACAATTGTTTATCTTTTAATATTTCAATATAGTTATATTGCATTCTATTAGCATTTTCTTTATATGGCTGCAACTATAACAAAACATAGCTGAGCCATGAATCTTAGAGGTATGCAATGCTTCCATCACTGGATTTCCTGAGGATATCATTTGGATTTGATGTCTACATACAGACAGAAAAAGATCAACAACATCTCAGCCTCTGAGACTAAGCTGTTTTCATGTTGCTTGTCTCCCTTGACAGTTTTCTGTAGAAGGCAAGGTCTGAGCAAATGCAAAATATGCTGCCTATACAGGCCAGAGGTAATCTACTTTGTTCCTAAGGCACAGTGGACATTGTATTTAAGGTATAATGCACTTTGGACACTAGGCTATGTTCAGAGGCAAGTTCACACTTCAGTTTTTACCTCTATAAACCTCATGATGCAGTACAACCTGGATGAACAATTGGAACTAATCTGTCATGACTCTAATCTGCAGTAAGAGAAATAAATCTACAGCTTTGGGGACAAGAATCAGTGTACTATCGTATGGTATTCTCATGATACCCATGAGAATATTGAACTTGTCAGGACCTCTCAGGTCAGCAAACACCGTACCTATCATGTAACAAAAGCCTATGCTGAAATATAGCAAATTTCATCTTAAAAGAAATTGTGATGATGTTTTATTTCAGCCTTCACTGAAGATCAAGCAGACCAATCCCTTTCACTGTGTTCTAACAAGAGAGATGCTCTCCATTGCATCAGCCTAGCTGGATCGATTCGATCCTTTAACTAGTCATTCCTCAACTTGGCTGATCAGATTTGAGCACAGCAGTTTGGTAAGGTGTCTCTGCCTCCTTGTCTGTTAATTCTTCCCCACAAATAATAGAAATATTTGGAAAATATTCCCCAAAGACTGCATTTGGATTTTTTGTTAACTGCATTAAACTGCTGAATTTATTGTCATATTCTGATTGTCTAATACAATACTATATTCAAAAAATTACTTTAATAATAGTAGTTAATATAAATGGCATACCATCCTAATCCTATTTGTTACCATAAACATGGAAATCCACTATGCCAGTTCCCTCTTCAGCCAATTCTACCCGACTTTTTGGTCTATGTGTCCTCTCCACTTCTGCTAGTCACTCCCTCAAGTAACACGATTTATATCAGTTCACTGGGTTCCACAGAGATGAGATTTGCAATATTTCCCTTATCTAATCAGTTCACTTGCCCCATAAAACTATCCGGTTAGTTAATAAAGATGCCTCATATTTCTTGTTTGCCTCTAATTAGTCCCTTTACTCAGTGTTTGTTGAAGTTTCTATAATGCTTCCATCTGAGACGTTCAGAAAAGGAGGTGAATGGTAACAGCGCACAGGGTAAGACCCTGATGTGGTGCAAAACTGTCAAAAGTTGAGTTCTTTGGTGTTTGGGATTTTTTTCTTTTTATACTTTTAGCAGCAATTTTGCAGCTTATCTTGCTACTGGACTGAATCTCATGGTGTGTGAAAAAAAAAAAGAAGATAGTAGGTAAGTAAGAGTCTTTAGGTTTAGAGTGGCAGAAATAGATTAGCTGCACTGAAACATGACTAGATGAGCAAATGCAGGACAGTATGTGGATATGTCAGCAGCAAGGAGGATGTGTTAAGTATATAAAACAGAAGAAAGAACCAAAAAAGAGACTGAGGAAATAGAAAACAGAAACTGGAAACAGGACACAAACTTTCTTTTCTGGTGAATAAAGATATGGAAGAAGGAACAGAAAAAAAAAGGCTAGAAAAAAAATTAAATTAAACAGACTATATAAAATGACAGGGGAAGATAACAGGAAAGGAAGAATCAAATAAAGATAGAAGTACATAGGACATGAGAAGAAAATAAAGAGAGAAAATATGAAAATAAAGAAAAAAGGAAAAAGAAAAATGAAACAGAGAAGTACATAGCACATACAGACCCCAGAACTAAGGAGTCTGTTCGTTGAAATGTAGTGCTTAAACAAGATAAATGAACACAGGTTGGATAACATATAAATGAGAAATCTTGAGCAACCCACAAAAGTCAGTAGCTTTCTTTGCTCTACCAATTTGTGTTAAATAAAATTAACAGGGTGTCCAAGTAGTTCTGGTAAATTAAGGAGAGTTGTTGACCATTCAGAAAGATATTTCCCAAGTGATTCGTGGCTGCAAGTGCAGCCAGGGACTTGCTCAGCACTCCTGAGTAATAATGAATTCAGCAGCAACTGAACACACTCGGCAACTCACTGGACTAGGGTTTGTAGAGAAATGAGCCTGCGGTACTGGCCATTTTTAGAGCAGTTTCTTAATCAGCAAAGGAAACTACAGATCCCTGAAAACAGCCACAATACTAATCCCTTCAGGGTTTTATGACACTACAGTTTCTGGCAGCCAAACCTGTGACATGTGTATTCCATTGTGACTGAGGGTGAGAAAGGGGACCTCATATTGCCCTTCAGTACTGAAATATTCACTTTCTCATATAGGTAACTGGCCCTTCTACAGACCAGCAAGGACACAAAGGAGACGAGAGTAAATTTAATCAAACAGATACTACCATTGCTGTTTGTTGTTTTGTTTAAGGCTTCACTTTGACACAGCCACACGATATAACTCAGAGGGAAGTTAAAATGACCTCCAAAGTCTGGCATTGACTTTTCTAGGATTTGAAGGGGCACAGAATTTCAGAGGTATATGTCCTGAAAGAGCAAATTCATTAGTGTTGGGAGGGTATGGGGTTGTGTGGAGATGGGATTAAAATAAAACTAATTCCATGCTAAGCCTGTATCTCTAAAATTTACAAGTTGCTATTTTGATATTTTCCAGTATAAATGTTATATGACAATAATAGCTAGCCTGGAATATATATGTATATAGCCTGAATAATAACATTAAAAGAAACAGAATTATTGACAAAGAACAAGAAAATCCTGTGTTTATATAACATAGCTGATATAACATTACTGCAAACTTACTTATTTCCTATTTTTAAGCCATCCCAAGTACAGTTTCAGTACTTAGTACAGCCTAGCAATCCTAGAATATAGGCTTCTGCTTTAAGACAAAGAGGGCAAAAATAAATCATCCCTGTTGAATACAGCCAATGCTTGAGTTAAATTTCAATTTTGTTTTGAGATAGGACAATTCATTACATAGCAAGTCAGAGGAAACCTTTTGATTATTACAGTTCATAGAAAGTATTTTCTGTGAAAATATTTTATTTATTTTCAACTTGCTGTCGTTCATACATTGTGAAATATTGTTATTTGTGGAATACAGGTCACATTCAAAGCTGACTGCAGTCAAAAGGAATTTGTGTGTATATATATGTCTATATCAGGGTTTCCACTGAGATCAGAAACTATGGTTTAGACTCTAAATTGATGGGGTTTTGAAATTATTTTTTTTAAATTGCTTTAAATTATTAAAATAATTTTTCCATTTCCTGTTCATGCCTGGCTCAGGCACAGAAGGCGAATGTATCCAAGTCAGTAGTCTTAAGCCTGGAAGGCATAGGAGCAAGGATTCCTTCAGAGAAATGCTTGTACTGGTTCACCTTGTCTGGCCACCACCATATGTATCGAAGCAACTGACTTCTGACTTCACCTTCTGAAAAATTATCATCTGCTTTTTTTTTTCCACTCGTAAGCTTACCCACTGATGTGGGACAGAAAAAATACAGCCTGGTTTACCAGGTGTCAGGTCCTTGAGTGTGCCAACAGTCCAAAACTGCCTTGACCAGCTTCACCTGGGACCTCCCCACCAGGCACCCATGGCCAGGGTCCCCAGCCCTTGCCCAGGGATCAGTGCCAGTAGGGCTGTGCTGCGATGGGGGGTGAGCCCAGTGCTGTAGGTGTTGAGTGATTCATTTGAGAGAGGTGGTAGCTGTCTGCCTTCAGGGAGGACTCCAGTATGTCAGTGACAGCAAGTCAACAGTCCCACAAATAGAATATGTAGAAGTTCATATAGAGTCTGAAGAGGGTTTTCTGTAATCCTCTTCTCTCTGAAATTAATATATAGGCTATTATTCTTTTCATATATATATATATACACTTTCCCTCCTATTTTTTTACACAGGAGCATAATTACACTACAATTTTTTTCCCGTTCTTGAATTTTTAGTCAGGATGAATTGTTGCCTATGCCTATAGCAACAGCCTAATCCCATGAAACATATGATGGGAGCATTTCCACTTCTGTTGGAGACGTTACATGCAGTTTAGGAAGAGACAATATTCTAGGACCTTTGCTGCATTTGCCCAGGGCCATAGGTAGACACAGATCATGGATGTTTACTAACAATAGCATGCCTCTGCCCCACGAAACTTTGAGTCTAATTAGATACAACACTGAAAATGTTGACAAGGGACAAGCACACGGGGAAGAAGAACAAATGGATGAAGGTGAAGATAATGGAAAACAAAATCATGGGCTTGCTTTATTTCAATCAGTTTTTAGGGAAGACTTTATTTACCATGCTGTCTTAAGGAACAAAGTGTTGTGTGTAAGCTGTATTATAAAAAATGGAGTGCCTTTCTTATGTGTACTTACCAAATGACACTTCGCAAATGTCTACAGTTCTGTTCACTTGAAGAGTACAGAATTTTCTTTCTCCTCAGACTTGCACCTAGAGTGCATATTTTTTTAACTTACTAGGTTTGGGTGCCATAAGATGAACTTCCCACTTTAATCAAGTTTGATATTTGTGATCATCGCTCATATATCTCTCTTATAATTTAAAAAATTAGACAACGAATTATACAATGCAATAAAAACCCCACAGTACAGTGCTGACAGTTTTGTCACTTTTATAATGGACTTAATGAGCCAACACACTTCTTAAAACCCTGTTCTAATTGTATTTTTTTCTAATGTAAACTTTTACATTAACAGAACGATTTGTATAAGCGTCAAGACATAAATATTTGATGATGGTTGTAAAACAAGAGGGATGTTATCCCTCAAAAATGTTAACATTTCTGGTAATAAAGTCACATTTTCTATTAAACGATTTTTTTTCTATATCTAAGTTTGTTGCCAGGTTCATGTAATAAAAAGGTTAAGAAAAGTACTGTTAAAAATATGACTATGCTTTGTTACTTTATTAATGTCTTCAATCATTCATTCATTAACTTGTCCAGAATGTCCATTTTTTATAAAGCAAGAGTATAAAATTTGATTGCTGACAGTATCCTGCTTCATAAAATACTGCTGATAACAATTCTACGTCAAAATCCCATCATGTATGTTTCTATAAAGTTTGTCCTCAGATTTGGCTCAATAAATTATACTGTTAGAAGCAGAGAAGCCATTCTCATTACAAGATTTAATTCAGCTTATTAATACCAATATTTCCCATGTACTTGGGGAACTTTTGCACTAATTTCTTAATCGACAGCAGTGGAATCATACCACATTATATTGGATGATGTTACACCAAAAAGTTGTCCTGTGATGAAATGAATTGTGACTACTACACTTCAGATCCTCTCCCGCTCCCTGATGCTTGCCAAGAAAGCCCATGCTAAGAGTCTCAAAGTAGTTTCTTCTCTACAGCCTGCAAACTTGTGCCACCTGTGTACAATCCTGACGTGTTAGTGGAGGGCTTCTACTAAAGCATTGGCACTTTATGCATGCAAGTTAATAGCCTAAACAGTTAGCTGGTCATTCTTTCTGGAGAATTACAGTTACAATCAACTTTTGAGTATTGGTTTGTGAGCCAGGAAACGCATTCTGTCCCCTTCTACACATTGTTTATTGTCTACGTTAATTTAATGTAAGTTAACTGATCTGAATTTGTGTTGGTACACATGAAAGTCACAGCTCTTGAAAACAGGGCTTCTGTCATTGTTATCCACAAGGATCACATCTTTGCAGAAGTAAATTCTGAAAAAATCTTTGCAGTTTCAGCATTTTCTTAAATGTTTTGGAAGCACAGGTAAGTTCTTTTAATAATTTCCAAGTTTTTAGCTAATATAATTCCAGTAGATAACCAACTATTTTAATTAAATTGTATCATTTACATTTTTTCTCTACCAGTGGCTCATTTTTATTCACAACATCCATGATTGTAGTTTTTAACCTGCAACTTCGTAATAACCTTTTCCTCTACAATATCTCTCACCCTCTGTCTTATTTTGTTATGAAGACTTAAACTTGAGTTTTGCATCTATGCTTACATATACACCCCTCAGCTCCATTCAGTTTTATTAAAGAAAACAAAATTTAGTATATTCTGTATTCCTCTTAGCTATGTTTCCTTAATTTTTCAAGAAATTGACATCTTAGTTCAGAGGTATTACAGAGGTTACTGGAATTCTTTTATTTTACGTTCACACTTAAATTTTATCTTTAAGTTGTTGTTTTCCCTTTTGATTTAATTGCTTACAAGACATTTTTTCTTAATATTTCAAGACACCAAATTACAACTCTGGTCTGAGCAAGGACACTTCTGCTGAAATCGTGGAGTTGCATCCATTACTGCTAGGGTCAACATGTGGCATTTTATGATGTACTTCATGGCTTCTGAGGACAGCACATTTCATTCTAATGTGACCTGGAGAGAAATAAACAAAGCGTTGTACTGTGGCAGAGTGGGAAACAGGGAATACTCAAATGTATGCGTTATTTCAGTAGAGGTCAAAGTTTTACTTATCCTAACTCAGAAGCAGTACAAATAATCAGCCTTTTTTCCAGGAGTCAGCTCAAACACAAGTCAGAGGACACATTATACAGCTACATAGAAGGTCAGTAACAGGAAGACATAATTATTACAAATCAATAATGAGAGTGTTTTCAAGAACAAGTTTTCTTCAGAAATACTAGTAGTCAGGTCTCTTCTTTGCTCACCCTGTGCACGAGACATCTCCTGCTGATTAACTTATGTACCCTGTACAAAAAGGACCTGTGGTGTGGACACTGTCTCAGCATACCTAGAATTTTCAGGAGGGATCCTGCTCCCTGAAGCTTCACACAGCACCCACACAGAGCTGATAATGAATGTATCATACAACAAGAATGGCCATTTCTCTCCATTATTTTTGTTGTTGTCAGCACTGGGAATTGTCAGACTTTTCACTACTCACTTTTAACATTGTGTTCCTTTCAGATCCCACAAAATTTCCATTCTCTCTCATGCTTTTCATTCCTGTTCATTCAACATATGTGGGTACTACAGTACTTCAGGTTGACTCATGCTGGTATTTCCTCACAAAAAGGTAGCTGGAATAAGTATCAGGATAAACCTGCTCCACTGCAGGTCCCCCACAGGCCACAGGGAATACCTGCCCTCCCATGGAGCACCTCCTCCCCTCTGACTTCGGCGTTCCCTCTGGTGTTCCTCATTATTTTTGTTCCCTCTTCCTCTGCCTGCGTGGTGTTTTCTGCCTTTTCCTAAATATGTTTTCCCAGATGCGCCACCGTTTTGTCTGAGGGGCTCAGCTGTGCCCTGTGGTGGGTTCCTTGGAGCCAGATGGAATCAGCTGTGTCTGGCAAAGGGGCAACCCCTGGCCTCTTCTCACAGAGGCTATGCAAATTGATCTATTTGGAAGGAAGACACTGTAAAGAGGATATATTAACAGAATAAATAATTGTGATAGGCAATATTATTTTTTTCAGCCTTCTTACGGATAATACAGAATTTCTTGATAGGAAGGAACCAGAAGTAAAATTTATATTCAGCATCTTCTCTCAACACTTCCAAAAGCAAAGGAAATTGGTGTCTTACTTCCCAGCTTGCTATTCTTTTTGGTATAAAACCTGTCTGGAAGACACTGGGGAAATGGAAGCTCTGTGTTAGTGCTGTGCACAAAAAAGAGAGAGGCAGAACCTGGAACATTTAACTTTTCTACCAGCCCAGACACCAATGGTGTAAAATTGAAACCATAAAGTATAGGACTAGGAGGAGAAAGGATAGGAGAAAAATAAAGTTGTAATTGATGTGATATGTGTTTTTTTCCGAAAGGCAGGGAAATAAAATCTAGATCAGGTTAGAGCGTAGCATAAAAGCCATTCCTCAGCAGAAGGAAGCGATTCAACTCATAAATGTAAAGGACATAGCCAAGCTGACTGGGCTTTGCATTTGGAAACAGTACAAATGGTTTTTAAAATATGGGGCTCATTCAAATTGCTATGACAGGGCAGAGAGATAGAACATTGCAAGGTCAGGTCATGCCAATTTTCATGGTAGACTTAAGTCCAGCAAGCCAATCAATCATCCAATACATTTAAGATTTTAACTAAACTAAGCTTGAAATAGAGGTCCACAGTTATATCAAAGATAAATGCGTGAACAAGTGTGGAAATAGATTTGGAAACAAAAAAAAAAAAAAAAAAAAGGATTACCCATTTTGGCTCCAAAGCATTACCAATTTATTACAGAAAGAGCAAAAAAACTTTGCCTTTGGGAAAGTCGGGTTTAAGTACATTTTCACTTCATAAATGTCAAATAACAAACACTTGCTAAAAGAATATATAGTTTATTTTATATTTCTCATGTTGTGCATTATATTGTATAAGAATAACTTTAGATACACACTTTCTTGGATTAAGTGTTTGAAAAGACGTAGAACTCTGGAGAGGTGAAATTACCAAAAAGGAAGACAAAAAGTAAGAATAATGAGAGATAATATTATATACCATCTTGGTCTTTTAGTTTATTTTTAAATTGTGCTTATGTGTTGCATGGACTGTTATGTAAAGTTATTGTTTCTAAATATCAAATTTGTAAGCTTTACTAATACTCAGTCATTCTACTCCATGAAAAATACAAAAAAAATATTTTCAGATTTTTTTTTACCTATATCTTATCTGGTTTGTATTGGTTTTAATCTTGGCAAAGTCTGTTTTCACAAAAAAAAAAAAAAAAAAACCAAAAAAAAAACCAACAACAAAAAAAAAAACCTCCACAACCTTCCCACTCATAGCATTTTGTTATTTTTGTTATTTTTGCCAATTGTATCCTGGGCTGCATCAAAAGAAACATGACCACCAAATCAAGGGAGGTGATTCTACTACTCTATTCCACTCTGTTGAGACCCCACCTGGAGTACTGCATCCAGCTCTGGAGTCCTCAGTACAGGAAAGACATGGAGCTGCTGGAGCGAGTCCAGAGGAGGGCCACAAAGTTGATCAGAGGGTGCAAGAACCTCTCCTACGAGGGCAGACTGAGGGAGCTGGGCTTGTTCAGCCTGGAGGAGAGAAGACTCCGGGGAGACCTAATCATGACCTTCCAAGACCTAAATGGGATCTACAGAAAAGCTGGGGAGAGACTGTTTATTAGGGAGTGCAGTGACAGGACAAGTGGTAATGCGTTTAAACTAAAAGAGGGGAGATTTAGATTAGGTACTAGAAAGAAATTCTTCCCTGTGAGGATGGTGAGACAGTGGAACAGGTTGCCCAGAGAAGCTGTGGAGGCCCCATCCCTGGAAGTGTTCAAGGCCAGGTTGGATGGGGCTTTGGGCAACCTGGTCTAGTGAAAGGTGTCCCTGCCTATGGCAGGGTGTTGGAACTAGATGGTCCTTGTGGTCCCTTCCAACCCTGACCATTCTATGATTCTATGATGTTAGACAAGGGTGAGAAGTGTAGGTGAAGATGGAGAGTGTAAACACTTCTGGCTTGTTACAGTATTGGCATTGTCAGTGAAACTGATGGACTGTATGAAAATCCAGATTCTATTCTTGTAGCCATATTCTAAGTAGTCAATTCAGGGATATTTGGGGAAAGTATGGCAGAAACACTTTCCTTTCTGAGGGGTCCATGCAAAGCCTAGACATAGTTGAAAAACTTGGACTCAAGATAACAAAGGGGGTTGGAACTGGGTGATCTTTCAGGTCCCTTCTAGCCCAAACCATTCTATGATTCTATTATTCTATACTGCTATGACGCAAGTTAATTCAATCCCAGCCAGTGGTGGCAGTCCTACTTTTAATGTAATTTTAAGGTTTTTAAAGGAAGCAAAGAAGATTGAAAGAGTTTTGAGTTTCATCTGCAAAAGAGACGAGACTAAATAGCCAGATGATAGAGCAGATTTACTGAAGTTTCAAAACTTGGTAGTTTATTTCATTCTCACATTTAATATATTAACTGAAGGATCATAGGATTTGTGACTCTCTGATAATGAGAAAAAACTACACAGACCACCAGTAAATACAGGAGAGCACATTTTAAAGACATCACTCTTAACTTCAGGTGTTTGTAACGTTAGCTACCTAGCCAAGGCTCCCTTTATTGTCAGCTGGAGTAGACATTTTTAGTCACAGTTCCTCAAGATATTTGAATCTTTTTTTTAGAATGAGGTGAACAAAGTCTATTTTGTCCTAATCTGTGGTGACTAGCTCATACTAAGATGTCTACCAATGACCAGATAAAAACCATCCTCATTATACAAGATATATGACTGATCCAAGCATTATTATTATTTGGAAGGAATTGCACAAGAGGACTGTCCACTAGATACAGCTCTACTGAAATTAGTTAGGTCTCTCCTTAGAAAGGAAAGGAATGAAGAAAGTCGTGTAGATCTATAAATAAACTAACCCCCCAAATCCTGCTTGCTTTCCCGATAAATAGTGTTTGCGTGTTCTGGGATATATTTCTGTGCATGCTCTAAGAAATGTGCACCAGGGTATTTTTGGAAGGGAGACTTCCTGTCAAGCATAAGAGTTCTTCCTCATCTGATAGTAATAATAGCTACATGCCCGAATATTGCTGTTGACTATGAATCTTTATTCTTTCATTGGTTTGCAGCTACATCATCATAAATAAGGAAGATTCTCAAAGAGCTGTTCCTTTCCAAGACAAATGTTATTGTTTTGGTTTTTTACCTGATTACTGGCTGTTATAATAGCAGAGCTTCTGCTGCAGAATGCCTAATTAGGTAATTTGCAGATTTTTTATTATATGTTGTTCTTTATCAAATGACAGCAGCTACAGAGTTTAATAAAGCTGTCAGCTGTGGATAAATTCATAAGTGATTATTTCAATTTTTATTCTCAAGTGATACTTATTAGCATATTGTCTTTTTTATTGAGGGAACTGAAGTGGATAGATTGAGTAGAGTTATCTCTTTAACATGAGGTTGCTTCAGGTTTTGTTGCAGTGTCCTCCCTAGAGAAAGGTCCAGTAGCAGTAGAATTTTAACTAACAAAATGTTACTATTAGTATGGACCACATATTTAGCTGGCAATAAGAAGCATCATAAAGTGCTCAGAAAAAGGAAGCAACGGCAATTCAGTAGCAATTTTCAAGTACATTTAGGCTAAATATTTGACAAAAATGTCATCCTTGCCTATTTGAAGTACATAATCAGAAAAGTGGCAGAATTAATATAATTATTAATACATGTTATAACATTTCTCCTTTCTTAATGGAAGCTTGCAAACTACAAGTCTTCCATTGAAAACGTTAACTGAACCCATACACTTATTTTCAAAATGAATTTCATGATTGTACCGAGTGACAGAAAAGCACTGGAATTTTTATTGTTGATTCCAGTGGATCCCATGATTCATCTTATCTTTCTGCCTCCACCCTTCTAGTGAATGACCTTTCTCTATTGTTGGGTGCTTCTTAATTTAGACATTGATGCTATAACTGGAATCAGAAGGGATGGACATGAATTTACTTGCCTGAATCCATTTGTAGGACAGAGACTTTAAAGGTCTTTATGACAGATTTATATTTTATTGTAAATTCTAATTAGCAATTATTGGAAAGACTGAATTCAATCACTTTAAAACACAAAATGAAGCACAGCTGCAAAATATGAATCTTGGTTAAAGGTCATACAACTTTCTTTCACCTACTTAAATAGAAAACAGAGAATCATATCTTTGCAACATAATACAAACTAAATGTTTACATACTTCTGAAGACACTGATTTGTCTACTTTATGTGCACATTTACACATTACTATTACCTGAAATGTAATAAGCTGTTATCTTGCATGTTAATTTTTCTAGCTGAGGAAAATCAGCAAGAAATGCTGATACTTGAAAATGATTTTAAAAAATAAATATTTTTTAAGTAATTCGAAACCTATACACTCATATTTGGAAGAAGTGTCTTGTAAAAATGTTAATTGTAATGGTAAGCTTTATACAGGCTGCCCTTTCCTCTACTGTTTGGTCTTTCAGTAATATAAGGGTAGTCTGTGGGTCTCTCTCCTAAGGAATCAAGTCAAGATTAAAGTGTCTTGACTATAAACCCACTCTCGAGTGCCTCTCTCCCACTTTTTGTAAATACCTGTACTCGTGTGTGCATGTTTGTAGAGCAGCACGGGGAGGCACTGATTAGCAAATGAACAAAGAGATAAGTACTTTGGTTTGCCCGGCTCACAACACACCTAAAGCCTCCTTCTGCTTTCTTTGCTCCAACAGAGTTCTTTAGTCATGAGGATATTGACTGGTATCAAAAATGAAATTTGTAAACCATTTAGATCCAGAATCTTCCCCTCAGCTCATTGGTCAGATTATTAAATGATTCAAGCCATCCATATTAACTTTCCAATAACATGAACTGATCAAGTCTGACTGATGAAAATATTAATAGAAAACTTATTTTAATTACATTCACATTGCTTGGGGCTAAATAAGTTTGTGCACATATTAAACTAGAATACAAAAATGTGACAAACTCACAGATACGTGTTAAAGCATGAGTCTGGTGCTTGTAACAGTGACTGCTAAAATTGCGCCTAATTGTTTAGGTCTAGAATTAGTTCAAATGACCTTTTTCAAGTGCCTGTCATGGTGTTAGGTTGACGCTTGGACTTGATGATCGCAGAGGTCCTTTCCAACCTTAGTGATTCTATGATTCTGTGATTCTATGATATTTTTCAAGCTAAAAAGAGAATTTACATTCAGTAAATGAACTGTTCTTTCTCCACAGTGAATCAGAGTGAAATTACAGTGTTTCTATGCAAGGTCATAGAAATGGTGTGCAGAACCTCATTATCTCCAGAGAAATGCAAAAAGAAGTTTTGTTTCAGGCCTCACTCAAACTGATGCAATTTCTCTAATTCACTATCACATTTTTCAATGCTCATACTTTTTTTTGCACTACAGTGCAACAGTCCAGCTTTCTAGCAGACTGTGTTCATCTCTCTATTTGATCTATTCATTTAAGACACACTAACTGCAACTACATTGTCATAAAGAGAAGCCTCAAGGTCATGTTTTCCAAGTCTATCCAGAGCTGGATATTGGGCAAACTGCCTAGCACACCTGAAATGGGGAGCAAATGTGGACACTTCAAGGACTCAGGCAGCTTTAAATAGCTTTCATACACATACTGCCTTAATGTAATCAAGCCCAGCCTATTATGTTCATGTATCCCATCTGCTTTTATGACATGATCAGTAACAGATAAATGCATTGGTTTGGAAGTATATCTCAAAAGGTTCCCAGTGCTGCCTGTTACAAAGCCATCATGGATTTCCAGATTCTTAAGGTCCTGGCATTGATCTAATCAAATACGATACAAACAAAGCGTGTTTGCTTTAAGGTATGAAGTTCCCTTGTTATCTTGAGTCCAAGCTTTTCAACTATGTCTAGGCTTTGCATGGACCCCTCAAAAAGGGAGGTGTTTCTGCCATACTTTCCCCAAATATCCCTGAATTGACTACTTAGAATATGGCTACAAGAATAGAATCTGGATTTTCATACAGTCCATCAGTTTCACTGACAATGCCAATACTGTAACAAGCCAGAAGTGTTTACACTCTCCATCTTCACCTACACTTCTCACCCTTGTCTAACATCATAGAATCATAGAATGGTTAGGGTTGGAAGGGACCACAAGGACCATCTAGTTCCAACACCCTGCCATAGGCAGGGACACCTTTCACTAGACCAGGTTGCCCAAAGCCCCATCCAACCTGGCCTTGAACACTTCCAGGGATGGGGCCTCCACAGCTTCTCTGGGCAGCCTGTTCCACTGTCTCACCATCCTCACAGGGAAGAATTTCTTTCTAATACCTAATCTAAATCTCCCCTCTTTTAGTTTAAACGCATTACCACTTGTCCTGTCACTGCACTCCCTAATAAACAGTCTCTCCCCAGCTTTTCTGTAGATCCCATTTAGGTCTTGGAAGGTCATGATTAGGTCTCCCCGGAGTCTTCTCTCCTCCAGGCTGAACAAGCCCAGCTCCCTCAGTCTGCCCTCGTAGGAGAGGTTCTTGCACCCTCTGATCAACTTTGTGGCCCTCCTCTGGACTTGCTCCAGCAGCTCCATGTCTTTCCTGCACTGAGGACTCCAGAGCTGGACAGAGTACTCCAGGTGGGGGTCTCACAAATCCCCTCTCAATCTCCTCTTCTCCAGGCTGAACAGACCCAGTTTTCTCAGCCTTTCCTCACACAAAAGATGCTCCAGTCCCCTAATCATCCTCGTAGCCCTCTGCTGGACTCTCCCCAGTAGTTCCTTGTCTTTCTTGAACTCAGGAGCCCAGAACTGGACACAGAACTCCAGATCTGGCCTCACCAGGGCAGAGTAGAGGGGGAGGATAACTTCCCTTAACCACTGGCCATGCTCTTCTTAATGCATCCCAGGATACCATTGACCTTCTTGGTCATGAGGGCACACTGTTGGCTCATGGAGAGCTTGTTGTCCACCAGGATTTCCAGGTCCTTCTCTGCAGTGCTGCTTCCCAGCAGGTCAACCTATAACATGTACTGGTGCTTGGGGTTATTCTTCCCTGGGTGTAGGACCCTACACTTGCCCTGGTTGAATCTCGTACAGTTCCTTTGTCCAGCTCTCTAGTCTGTCAAGATCTCGCTGAACGGCAGCACACCCTTCTGGTGTATTGGCTACTCCTCCCACTTGTGTATCATCAGAAAACTTGTTTAGGGTACACTGCCCACTCGTCCAGGTCATTGATGAATATTCCGAATAAGACTGTTCCTAAACAGTTCCTAACAGTTCCTAAACTTGTTAACGAGGATGTTATGAGAGACAGTGTCAAAAGCCTTGCTGAAATCAAGGTAGACAACATCCATGGCTCTCCCTTCACCCAGCATGACCCAGCCGGTCCTGCCATCATAGAAGACTAGTAGATTGGTCAGGCATGATTTCCCCTTGTTGAAGCCATGTTGACCACTCCCAATAACCTTCTTCTCTTCCACGTACTTATTGATAACCCCTAGAATAAGGTGCTCCATCACCTTTCCAGGGATGGAGTTGAGGTTGACTGGCCGGTAGTTTCCTGGGTCCTCCTTCTTGCTCTTTCTGAAGACTGGAGTGACATTGGCTTTCCTCCAGTCCTCAGGCACCTCTCCCGTTTTCCATGACCTTTCAAAGATGATTGAGAGCAGCCTAGAAATGACATCTGCCAGCTCCCTGAGCACTCTTGGGTCATCATTTCTAACAAGTCATTTCTTAAAGCTTTTTAAACTTGTATAAAGGAAAAGAAGGTAACTGCATTAAATAATATATTGGAGTAAAAATAATTTTTCAAGTAATTTTAGAAAGTTCCACTTGCCATTAGGGAGCACATAACTACTTGAAGCAGCTTTGTAATAAGTGCTTTTTTTTTATAACTCAGAATTGTAGTATATAATTTTGTTTCTTCTTCCCTTCTTCTTTCCACGTAGGCCCAAAACAAAAAATATTATTTTTGTCTGAGGTCTTTCTTTCCCTCTTTTATCTTGGTTTTAACAGCCAGAAGATCAACCTTTAAAAATAGGCCTTATAGTAGAGACTATAGAAACATGACTGCAATATCAGAAGCATTAATGTTATCCTATCATCATTCTTTCCAATAGGCTTCGTAAACATTTTAATGTTGGTTTTCATACCTATGGGACTCATTGGCTTTCCTTTAGAAATGTAATTTATACAACTTTGAATACTATACCAATAATGTCAGACATAATTAGTTTTAGCTGCTAGCTGACCTGACCTGTAAATTCTTGTGGGAAACCACTGACAAGGTAGAGCACAAATATTTTTTTTTCCTTTTTAGAACTTAAAAGGAATCTATACAGCTAGAAATAATATTTGTTATGTCTCTGGAATGAATAATTGCTAAAGCTCTGTTGCTGTGTTTTTGTAGTCTTTGAAAAATGAGAATAAAGGCATTTTTAGCATAAATCACGATATGAATATGAATTGTGTCAACAGTCTAAACAGAATTCTCTTGTTCTCACTGAAAGTAGAAAATATTTTTTGCAAAGTGCTGATCAGCATCTGTGTGATGTGTATTTCAAATCACATGTTGTGGATTTAGGAGCCTTGTGCCATTGTTTCCCATTTTCCTTTCGCTGATAAATCAGAAAAAAAAAATAATCCTGGATTTGGGCCATCTATTGAATCAGTTTCATTAAGTCCTTAAAAATTAAGCTATTGTAGTCACTAGAACCAACAAAGACTGTCTTTTCTATCTATATATTGTGGGGACAGAGACTTTTAAAATAAATTGAAATACATAACTCCAAATTAATAGGCAAGCATAGTAAGATTAAGGGTTTCATAATGAACAAAAAATTCACTATAACAAAGTATTTTCAGGCATGAACTTTAACCATGATATGGTAGAATTCTAAAATCTGAAAACAGTACTCTAATTTGAATTTTGTTCAGTCCTAATCTGACTTGGACTTTCTGCTCAGCAACTTGTGCAGAGTATCCTAACTAAGAATTAAGATAAAAACCCAACCTAATTATTTTTAGACTATATATTTTAAACTCAGAAGGAAATATTATGATAATCTATTCTAACCTTCTCTACGGCAGACAAATCATGCACTAATTTCTGCACCAAGCTCATAATTTCTGTGTAAGACATAATGCATCTCTTCAAATGCCACCCAGTGTTGATTTAAAGATTGCAAGTGATGGAGAATACACCACATCCCTAAGTAATTTCTACCCCTGAATAATTATCCTCATTATTAAAAGATGCTTTATTAGGAATTTAAATTTGACTAGCACAAGCTTCCCAACATTGGTTCTCATAACATAGTATACTTTAATGATGAGAAGTATTTTACAATTGACAATTAGTAGTAACAGTGGTTAATTAAAATAAACGTTTTCATTACCACATTCAAACAAGGGGTTTAGGTGTTCAGCAGTCATGTTCTTTTTCTTGTTTTAGTTAACATCAACACCAATATTTTTTCAGGGAATCTTATTTGGGGGGGGGGGCAGGGTATTTAAATTCAAAACCAAATAAGATGTCAGATTTTTGATAATTGCAAGAAAACTTTTTCCTAATCTCTCTATACCAATGTTAACAGACAGCATGTTAGATGCGCTTCGCATGTGACAGAAAAATCGCACAGTCTTTAAGCATGAGAAACCCTTGGGTTTAAGTTTATAAATGTTGTTCCTTACACTTAAAGTAGCATAAAGTAGCTTGGTTTAACCCCAGCCAGCAATTAAGCAGCATGTAGCTGCTCGCTCACTCCCCCTGTCCTGGTGGGATGGGGAGAAGAATTGAAAAAAACACCCTGAAACTCATGGGTTGAGATAAAGACAGTTTAATAGGACAGAAAGGGAGTGGGGGAAAGAGTATAATAACAATAATAAAAGAATATACAAGTGATGCACAGCACAATTGCTCACCACCCCCTGACCGACGCCCAGCTAGTTCCCAAGCTGCAGCTCCCTCCCAGACAACTCCCCCAGTTTATATACTGAGCATGACATCATATGCTATGAAATACCCCTTTGGCCAGTTTGAGTTACCTGTTCTGGAAAGGGTCATACTGATGGCATAGTGTTTAAGTTCTCAACTCTGCTAGTGAGCAGTGAAGTGACTTTTTTATCAAATAATAGATCCTAAAACTACCACAGGACACACCTGTACCTTTGAAAATTTGCAACGTAGAGAGAATTTGAAGATGGCAGTACTGTATTTTTTTTTTTATTTTGAGAAACATGCCCACCTCCCTTTTCTCACCCTATCTGTTGGCATGTTCTGAGAGTAATCAGATCAGTGTAAGCTCAGCAGCATACAAGCCCTTAATCAACACATGCAGGTGAA
The DNA here is from genome assembly GCA_013399095.1 of Psophia crepitans. NCBI lineage: Eukaryota > Metazoa > Chordata > Aves > Gruiformes > Psophiidae > Psophia > Psophia crepitans. Next base: position 46,323 of record VWZZ01007187.1, on the reverse strand, counting down.
GATAAGTACAGGCCAGAATAAAAGCAAGCATGCTTTCATTAGCATGGCAAGCAATTAAATGGATCCAGTGTGGGAAATTAAATGACCCCTCCATGTTCAGGCCGTTCCTCTGACTACTGTCATCTTTCCTCTGCAAGTGGATTAGAAACAGAAACAAACAAAAAAACAGACAAGATCATCACTTCATCCTGTATGAACAAAGTCTTTGATAACCTTATTTTCAGACATCGACTATTTTGATCTGTTAATGCTACGAGCCACCAGCTGTAATAAACAAAACTTTCATGCATTTTTTGGTAGGAATTACAACAGCTGATATCTATTTTAATGCATCTCCATGATACTAAAAGTCAGCCAAAGATAACACAAAGAGGAAAAAAAATCCAGTGCCAAAGTAGATCATCAGACTGACTTCTAATATCCTAATTAACACAAATCACATATTATAAAAACAGAATTTGGCTCAGTTAAGATGAATGAGATGTTCCAAAACAATTGACCAATGGTTTTATGTGAATAAAGAGAGTGAATGAATGAAAAAAATTCTATCCCTTTACGCTTAAACTGTAGGAGATAGAAAGCATTTGGAAAAGAAGCTCACACACATAGCCCCTGCTGTTCATTTCCCTTTTCCTTATTCCTGAGTTGTCTAAATAAGCCGAATTATGTTTGCTATCAACTTAAATAATTGATGGAATTTAGTGCCAGAAGTGCTCCAGATTTCCAAAGTTAAAAGAAAGGATAGACCACTATAAAATTTTGTGTTCAGAGGCAAATCTGCAAATAAATAGCACAAACTAACCTCCAGAAAAAGCATGCTTACAGATGCATTTCAATGCTACATGCTCACGAATAAAAGAGGAAATTTTCTCATTGCCACAAGTAAAGCGGCAGTATTTAATGAATGTGCATTACAAATTGACCCTACACAAAATGGAATGCCCATGTTACTTAATAGCTGTTTTAATGCAAAAATGTGGCTGGATCAAACGTTGCTGCATCCTCTTTACTCCTTACAAGAAGTCCTGAGGTGTAACAGCCCAGAGTCCTAGTGCGTGTGTCCCGGCTTGGAGTTCACACTCAAGTACACCAGAGGGAACGCTTATGTACTGTACTGCAAACCTTCGCCTGGTAGACCTTTGATGAGAAATGTGGTTTGTAGGCTTGATTAATTAGCATTTGCCTCTAACAATAAGCTAATTAAACCAGCTCAATTACCCATAGATCTGAAAATTTTCTACTGAAATTTTTCTACTGTTACAAGTACAAATAAGGTTGGACTGTACCAGTAACGAAGAGCATTTTAAAGTTTTGGGCTGCTTGAGATCAGACTTTTGCTATTAACTTAGATGGGAGGTCAACAGAGTCACTCATGAAAGAGATTTGTGCTGGTATACATTTGTGTTTAACTTGCTTCAATTTACTTTCAGATGCTGTTTTTCTTAAGGGTATTAATTTAGGAGAGAATGGATTATTTATGAGAAGAATCACTTAATCATACTGTAAGTTTCTATCTCGTTTTTACTCAGTTGTATTTAGATTCCATTGTGGCCCTGTGCCTCTGCTATACTGATCTCTGGTTATGCTTTATACCCTCCTGCTAAATAAGCTGAAGCTTTGAAATGAGCAAAGGAAGCATACTTCTCCAGACAGTTCATAAACCTGTGGAACTCATTGCCATGAGATACTGTGGATGTCAATGTGTAAATACTTACAGAGACAGTTGCACAAATCATGGATGCAAAGTGTGCTGAGGACTTACACGAAAGATGCAGCAACAGATTTCACCTCAGGAAATACCTGTACTACAGCTTCTCCAAAGTGAGGGCATTCATCAAGGGAAGTACCACTTTATACAAAGCCTTTCCTTATCATCTTTTACTAGAGATGGCTCCTATCAAAGACATGATTCTGGGCTGAAGGGTCATTTAGTTTGCTCCAGACATAGCAATTTTTCTTGCTGTTCCTAAACTGCCTATGTGATCTAGCACTACAGCCCCATTTGAATGACTGCAGCTCAAAGGTAATTGCTCTTCCAGAGCTGCTAAAGCAGCAACTGTATCCAAGAAACCCTCCTCAGCAATCAACAAAATGAGACATCTCTCCACGATGCTCCATGCTTATCTTTGCTTATGCTTTATACCTCCTGTTAAATAAGCACCACGTATGACAGAAATGTAAAGCAGAAAATCAAGATTTTTTTGATACACAGACAATAAAACTGTGATTGTGCTCTCTCCTAGTTGGTTGCAAAGCTCCTGTGCTAAGATGTGAGATATGTAAGTTGTACTCTTCATATAAAACATGGGTTTGGAAATTGTTTTAAGTAAAAACAGATTTGGACTTGTAGAAATCTCCTGTGATTTCAGTGAGCCTCTGTGTGCATGCAAGCACCCTCCCAGAGGACGCCTTGGCGAGGCATTGAAAAAGCCTTCCTTGCAGTCAGTCATCTGAGGCCCAGCAACAGCGTCTGTCCCCGCGTGCCAGCACAGAGAGGCACTGCCCTCGGTGCAAGTCAGGAGGAAGGAGTTCCAGTTGCTGACTGATTGGCCTTTCCCGGAAAAATCAGCTACAAAATTAAAATTCCACACTTCTCAGTGGTAAACTAGTCTTCCACTCCAGAATTGCCCCAGTTTTCAACACGTGGTAGCAGAATAGATGAAATAAATTTCTCCGGTTCCCACTTTCAGTGACCATTTTTTTCTGTATCTTCTTGATATGATTATTAGAAATTAGAATTATCTGGCACTGATCCCTGTTCAAAACATTCAAATTATTTCATATTGCACAGCTTTTTTGCATTATTCATTTTTCATGCTAATTCTGTGACATGTGAGTTCTGTTATACTTAATTAATATTTTCCACCTCCACGCTTTATTTGGTAATTTTAACATATTCCTCTCACACCCCGTCTTCTCTCAGGGCAATTTAGATTACAGGGACTTGACAGAAAGAAAAAGAAAAAAAAAGAGTCTATTAATAAATTCAGCAAGACTTGTAAGAAGGAAAATATACTTTTTATGGGGATAAAAGTAAACATTGTATTTTGGGTCAATCACTGTCAGATAAACAGCTATGAAAATTGTTATTCTCACAGGTCTGACAGAGAACTGAATATAAATGTCTTAATACTTAAATCTTTAGAACGAAATCAAAGCCATGCAGCAACCCTTCTTTTAATAACCTTATACATTTTATTACAATCTCATCTCCCTGATTTTCACTGAGACCCAAGATATTTACTTGGTCGAAATACTTAAATAGAAAATTTACCTAAAGCAGTAGTAAGAAATTATATTTAAAGCTACTAACATTATAAACAGCTGCAATGAATCTTTGCATCCAGGAAACTCAGTCTACCCAGAACACGGTTAATTATCTTTGCTTCATTAAAGCACTATTTGTGGAAAAGCTCACCTAATTTAAAACAGTACTCCTTCAGATATGGAACTGCTGCATTTCTTAGCTTCATCCTCAGCTGGACCTTGGATTTTAATGTGAAGTTTCTTATCACCTGTCGAAGTGACATCATCTACATACTATTTACATTTCTAAATGTTCTTCAAAAATAAGTAATTATTTAGTAGGGAACAAAATTGGTTGATTTCCTTAGTTCTGGCTGAGTGGTTCCATCACAGTTCACTTAAGAATAAGCTATATTTAGTGAGGTACTGGCCTTTACCAGTGGCCATGTACCTTTAAAGTTATCTCTAAAACACAATCCTCCCGGCAGACAAAGGAACAGGAACATAATTTAATTTTCTCTGTTCTAATCTTGAGGTTCTTTCTCATACTGCAAAATGGTAAATAAATGTCAACTCAAGAAGCAGCAGCAATTTATATTCTTGTACACTACAAAGTCAGTTCCAAGCTTTTAGATTTATTTTGCTTTTACGACTCTTAGATCATACCGCCTTTTCAGTATTTTTAGGATTGAAAAACAGTTCCCAAGGGTCTACATTTCTTTGTATCATATTAACAGTGTATACTATCCACTCCGCAAATTTGTTCTTTTTAAAGATTCTATATTTATTCTGAGCATTAAATATGGAAGTAAATTTTAGTTAGGAACCATAAATTATTGACAACAAAAAGGTATTCAAGCTTTGTTCAAAACCATTTTTTTCCATGTGACACTAAAATCACTGCCATTAAAGTCAACTTAATTTTGCAAGTTTAAAATAGATCAATATTTCCCTTTTAGAGCAGAGGGGCAACTTTATATGAGTTTCCAGAGCTCCTACTAGTACAAGAATATAGCACATATTTGTTTCCACAGAGATAAGAGCTATTCTGCATCCAGCATGTAAAAGCATGTCTTTTGTGTATACCGTCGTGAAAAGGATCTTGCCAGCCCTCCCTAGTCTTACTCTGCATGAAGCCCAATTACCCTTGCTGTAAATAAGTACAGAAAGCCTCACTTTCACTGAACACAAGTCTGTATATACTTACCATCAACTGAAATTAGAAACTACTATAGGTTGGTTTCTTAGAAATCTGACTCTCATTTTGTACAACATTCATAGACCATATGAAATGGTCCTGGATATAGTCTTTTATATTTAAATCAAATTATTAGAAGGAAACCCAAACAAAAACCCAGTTCTGTGTGTCTGTTACTTACTGAAGACTACCGCCTTCTCTTTTGAAGCAGCGAGCTCCAGAGGATGATCTTGGAACCACAGGTGATCCACAGGGCCAGATGGTGCAGTTTGTAGCTGTTTCATGCATTGTCTTAAATTGTGTTTCAATTAAAATTGTGAGAAGAATGCATGTGTGGGTGCATGGAGGTTTTTGAACAACTTTGAAGTATTTGCTCAAAGTATTTGGGCATCTCTGTTGAGGACATCTAGAGGTACTAACGAATTACTTCTTTACGTTGTCAAGGTCAGATTTCAAGGGAAAAAAAAAAGTTTTGCGACTGAATGAAAGCTTCAGTTTCTCCTCCAATAGTCAGCTGATAAAGACGGGATTCCATCTTCAGAACTAGTAAGAGAGGTGTGTGCAGTAACACATCACAGCATTGATCAGGGTCCTGAGGCCACCAACAGTCCTGATTGTCCCTGCCCAGCTCTGCCCACGGCTCCCCACACCCTGCCCATGGCCCAGGACCCCATTCCAGCCCCAGGGCCACCAGTCCCTGCTCCAGAGATGCTGTAGCAAGGTCAGTCTCTAGGTCCACACAGCCCTGCCTGTCCAGCCTATGGCCCCACAGAACTGGGCCCACCTGCAGGCCCATATGTCATCCCAGCTCCCTCCCATTTCTGATGCCTGGGGCTGGGACTGCCTCAGTGCCCCCCATCTTTTCTGCTGCTGACTAGGGGTGGGACAGGCCCTGGCTGGTGAAGCCCCTGATCAACTGGTCCTTAGGGGCCACCCCTGTGGTTCCTGGTCCCCATCCCCAGGGAACCTCCAGCCCTCAGGGCACCCTGACAGTACAACTAGATCACTAGAATAAAATCAAATATTTCATGTCCTTCTTTATTCTTTTTTCACCCTCTTTCTCCAGATCTCCTTGTTTTCCAGAACGCAACAACCTGTAACTGCTTGGCAGCCCTGAGTATCAAAAGTGCATCACTCCTATCTCTGCTTTCAGTGCTGGCTCCCAGCTGAATATGATTTGAAGCTCAATGTTTCAGTCCGAATCTCAAAAGGCCAGCATGTGACTGGCCTTGGCAACCTAGAGGATGGTCTCAGTCTCCCCCACCACCAGCTCTCATGACAACAGCATTCCTTGGGGGAACTGGAAATGTCAGACATCAAAGTAAGACCCATGAGAGTGGCAGACAGTTTTCTCAGCAGCTGGCTTGTCACTAAGAAATTCACTGTGACAGAGATCAGAGTGACCACAAACAAAACGTAAAGCTCAGATGTTTGACCTAGCTTTCCCAACATCATGATAAAAGGAAAAACATCCACTGACGATGAAGAGAACATTAGCTCAGATCCTCAGCTGCTGGGAAGGTGTATTGTTTGGACAAAGCCAAAAGAGATGAGGATCCTTAACCTATGGGTTCACATGTATATTGCTGTTGCTAGAGAAGGTTTTGCTGGAAGATCCGTCTAGTAGAAAATGATGATTCGATGAAATAGAAGGTTTTTCCAGAGTATATTAATTTTTTTAGAGGTATGAGAAATAACAGGAGTAGTATGTTCTACTAGTGTTAATATGTTTTATTTTGACCTTATGAAACAGGTTTAGTTCAATGAAGTTAAAACATGTCAACTTTTATGTTAATTTGATGTACTGTAATGGTCAAACCATGTCAGGTAGCACATTGTGCCAAGTCAAAGTAATACAATGAAATAGAATATGACACTGTCATAATGTAATATTTCCTAGCATGTTTTGACATACTTTATTATTGAAACCAAATTGCTAAAATAAAATAAATTTTAAGTAATATTTTAATTGTTCTATCATAATATAAATATTCCAATTTCTAATCCAGTTGCCAGTATAACTATTTCATTAATTGCTTACAGACACAATAAAATTTCAGTATTTCCACTGAAATGGAATTTTCAAATTTTCACAGTTTTCTCACACTTACTTAATTATTAAAATGCTTAGATGACTAAATGCTTCAGTGGTAAGTATAACATAATAAGACAGAAAAATCAAATGGCACTGTCTCCTTGTTCATGTCATAAACAATCTTAGCTATTTAGAAAGACTGCCAATGTCCAACCCTTCAACATGCTAAAGAACATACATAAAAGCAAACAAACCAGGGATATAGTCTACTCACATGGAAATTTAACAGTTTTCCCTCTGTAGTTTAAGGCATATGTCTCCTAGTTTTCTCCCTTTACTACATGCAGATGATGAAAAATAGCCTTATCACCCTAAGTGATTTTAGATATTCATCATTAAATCTGTATTTATTATGCACAGAATCCATTAAGGAGGATTTGTCTCTGTGGTAAAGACCTAGTTTTGCAGAGGTTGCAGCAACATCTGTGCAGTCATCCTGATACTCCCTTTACAGTGTGACACCAGCCTGCATGGTAGAATTTTGTTAAGCTCTAGGCATTTCAAACCAGGCCTACAATAGTAGGTAAGTGATGTGTATAAAAGCTTTGTTTGATCCACTGTCATTTACAGCAGTGACATTATTCCTAATGCTTACTGTGAATTAGAGAACACCAGAGAGTGACAGTCTTAGACTGTGGGTAATGAAAAGGCTCTGTTGAAGCGAATATCTCAAAGCACTTGATAAGCTACATTCGCAATTGAAGTCAATGTAAGAAGTTCAGAGAAGACATCAAAGGAAGGAGCTTATGTAGGATGGAGGAAGCAATTTACCTCTTCTCTGAGGCTATCACCAGTTTCACTCACAGGCAAAAGTGATGCAGTTTGGCTCTGCCTAGTGTAATACTCCAAAGGTGTTACATTTAAATCCATGTTTTACAAGCCCTAGTATCCTTAGAAAAAGAAGAGAACATTCACAGGTTTAGTGCTATGTAACTTAAGAAATTTCTCAGGTTTTAGTTGTTTAAGAAATGGAGCTTCTTGCAGAACTCGGTTGAGGAACAGATTCCAAACCTCTATTCAGATAGAGACATGTCTTCTGGGACCAGAGAATCAGAATCAGAGAAATACAGGATAGGGAGAAACCTTCTGGTTCAGTGAATAGTAACCTGCTATCATGTCATCCAGTTCTTTTCCTAAGTATAATCCTTAATAACAAAGATACAAAAACCACCTGAAGGACCAAGAAAACAATGGGAATTTTAAGAGCATAATCTGAAAATGTAATAAGGTCCTGTAATCTGTGATACTATTAGTATCTTGACATTGGTAAGAAAATTAAAGTCTTCATAGTATCTTTTTAAGACATAATAAAAATCCTTAAAGACAACATCTTGGATGTCTTCCAGGATGAGCCATTATTGAGTAATTTGAAGAAAACCTTCTATTTGATGTTACTTGAAGCTGCTAAAAATTACAAACAAACATTTTCCTTTACATGTTTTGTTGATAATAAGAAACAGTCAAAAGCTTACTAACACACGAAAATATTATTTTGTGCAAATTACTTCCTCAGAAGGAGCAGACAGGGCATAACCTAATCATGTGAAAAACCTTGCTTCGCCTACCTGTTTGCATCTTGAATCCCCATGAGAGTATTCAAAGAAATACAGTACCTGTAGATAGAGGAAAACTTTGTCATTGACTTTACTGGAAGGATGTCAAAAACAGAAGTGATTTCTCCAAGACCTCTTTAGTGATAAAGTATCTCCCTTTCCTATGGCTGCAGCACACACGATAAGAATAATCTCTACCTTAAGCTATATACACTTGAGGTTTTGGGCTGTTTGAGGCATTTGGGTGAGGAGTGAGATGGTAAGGAAGAGACAAGAAGCAGCTGATCTGTAACCTAAAAGCTTAGTTTCCCCTTTCCCACAGCCCTGAAGATCAGAGAGCAATGTCTGGGGCTTCAGGTTACATGGGTCTTGTTCAGGCTCCACAGCTTCTTTGCTTTGCTAGAAGCTACTTTTCTGAATACCTGGAAAATATTCAGAGTAAATTTTTTATCACAAAACTAAAGCTTCATATGAAATCAATATTTATAAAATCTGAAAATAAAGGTAAGAAAGAAGTGTTATGTTCTTATGTGGACAGGACGGTGGCTTCAATAACCAGAACTTTTCCAGGGAGGTGCAAGGACAAGTGTTATGTATTTCCTACTATTCCATTTCTCACTGTGGGGTTTTGTAGAATTTTGGGGGTTTTTGGTAGTTTTGTGTAGCTAACAAAGCTGGCAAAAAATGGGAAGACAATGGGTACAAGGAGGGACCAGGCGTCTCACAGCTTCATTCATCGGTTATTGCTAACTGCCTTGCACATCTGTAAGTTTAACTACTTAACTGATAGAAAAACCTTGCAGGTTTTCCTAGCCAGGATGCAGTCTGAGGGTTATCAAAAACTAGTTACAAAACTACAGAAAAAATATGTCTTAGCTCTCTATTCTCTGGCTGCTGATGGAAAAAGTCTGTTTTACAAAGTGTCCATTGGCCTGGACTCAGTAATCTAAAAGATCTCTAATGCTCTGGCACAAAATCTGTGGTCAGTAATCTTTCAAATGAGGAACAAACGACAAAAATTAAAGTTCATTGCTACACAATACAATTCTCTCAGGGTCTCTCAGGTGGAAGTAAGAGTAGGCTCTTTTAATAGAAAACACTCAAAGTCACATCCATAACAAATTCTCCATGAATATATAAATCAAAACAAATACCAACGTATGGTCCCATAGTCATAATTCTTCTTTACACAGAAATAAAGAGGAAAAGACTAAATCTTATATGATTGGAACCACTGATGCTATTTAATTTACCTGTTAAATGTTCTCACAGACTCTACCAAGACATCAACAGCATAAGAACCAAGACAGACCAGGAGAGTACTTTCCACTTGATCAACTTTCAGAGCTACCTCCTTTAAGCATACAAGAAGTGTTTCTGCCAGACTTCTCTGCTTGCTATGTTACTATCTCAGGCATACATAATATTCTTGTCCTGAAAAGTTTTGTATATAATTATATATATACATATATATATGAATACAGAATTATTATCTATGCATTATATTTGAGAAGGGAAAGAGATCCACAAGAGGACACAAGAGTTTTAAAGTGGAATTAAAAAATTTAAATCTGAAAAGAAAGAACATTTAAAAATCTGTAGAATACAGGTTTTAGATATTTCAGTATTTATTTAAGTGCACTAAATATACAGAAGTAGCTTGGTAGCTCTGCAGGATCTTGGCACCTATTTTACACCCTAATCCATGCTGGTTTTAAGGTTTGTATATTCTGAAACAACGAATCCAGCAGGTGTGTCTGTTTCTTGCTCACAAACCCAAATTCTTAAAAAACAAACAAACAAACAAAAAAAACTCCACACACAAAAGCGATTTTTGTTCAAAACCCTATGTTGGTGTCATCACCCTGTGAAGGTGAAACCACTTGGTTTGTTGTTCTCAGATTGTTCTTTTAAGATCAGAGTCACAATGTCCCTTTGGGGAAGGAGATTCTTCTCTCCCAAGCAAGTAAAAGGTCCCAGACCACAAGGTAGAGCAGGCAGGCAGGTGAAGCAGAGAAAGACGCAGCAAGTAGACTTGTCTCCTTGGAAATACCAACAACCCCACTGGACGGAGACCTGGGCACCCTGCTTTAGGTCATGACGACCCCCAGAGGTCCTGGCCAACATCAGCCATTCTGTGGTCCTGTGATGTCAGACAGCACCTGTTGTTATGGCACAGCAAGAGCCAGGCCAGGGAGCTGGAAGTGGTGAGGCTCCCAGTGGCAGCAGGGAGACGAGGAACCCTCTGGACCGTTCTGGATGCCATCGATCAGATGCGGTTACCAGTTATCCAACTGTGGCATCTGAACGCGAGGCACTACGGGGCCCTCACTGGTTTAAACAGTGACAACTGCCAGGGACAGCCCAAGCCCCAGCTCCAGGCATTGGCACCTCCCTGGGGACAGGGACAGGCTGTCGGGCTGTGGGCAGCCATGGCTCAGCAGGACCCACGGCTGGGCCTACAGCTGTGGGGCAGCAAGAGCTGTAGCTCAGGCAGGGCCCAGGCGAGAGTCTGAGCTGAAAGTGGCTTCCCTGGATTGGGGGTCAGCCCTGGCCATGGCCACCTCATGGTGTCTAGGAGCCTCTCCCAGGGTCACAGCACGGCAGGGGCTGTCCCGAGTCCCGGTAGCCAAAAACCTCTCCATCCCTGAGGCAAGGGAGGTCTCCTGGTGCACTCTGAGTTGCGCTACAACGAATAATAAAGCTATACTTTCATTTTCCCAGTAGCTAAGTGCCACTAACTCTGGTATTACACTCGTGAATGCCCATACCTGCAGTGTCTGAGAAACTGCAGATCTCAGCCAAGAACAGTAATGGGAATTCACAAGCAATACAACTGTGCTGCGGAAATGAGAAAAAGAGGGTGAGAGACAGTTCAAGGGTATTATTATACTCGACTAGGCAGGTCAGGCTGAGATAGAGGAGTCCCTTAAGTAAAGAAACAAAACCTAAAGTGTTTCTTTTCAGTGATAAAGAGTATTTGAATGAATTGCTTGGGGACACTGAGTGGGCCTAGCTATATACACTTTGGGAAAGGGTAACTGCGGTGAAATGAATTCAAATCACTGTGCTTTATGCTCAGAGTTCATGTAAGTCAATGCCACAACTTGGAACTGGACTGCAGTTTCTGACCAGAGAAATGATTTCAGCATGGAGCTTGCTAAGCTTCAAAGAGTGCCTACATAATATCAAATGTCAAATTGATATGTATAATGTCAAATGGTAGCAGTGGGGTAGACTTGCCCATTCTAGGACTACATTTTTTACTTTTTCCTTTGGAGAAAGCTGGCTCTGAAAACAAACAAACAGCAGCAGCTATCAGCTTTATATACGTTTGGAAGAGGTTGCATAGCAACAACTGCAGAGCTATCTTCCTTCTTCTTGGAAATTTATTACTGTCAGGGTGACTGCTGGGATTAATTACCTGTTTTGCTACCTTTTGTCTCTCATGTACTTTGGAATTCTTATCTAGAAGAAATGGGATTTTTCCAAAAATATTTTCCATTGCTTTAAAAAATAGTAGACACATCACAATGCAAAGTAAAACATGTATTACATGCAGATGTTACAGCAATCACTCTCCACCGGGTATTTTAACAGTCAACTGGAACATACCAGGTTTAGTTCAAGTCCCTGCCACAAGCCTGAGTATGACTTTTTCAAATTAGAGATAATAAAATCAATGGGCTATTGAATAAGGAAAAGTAGGGATATAGTTTTCCACAAATTATGTGTACAGTACTCATTACTGATTACACTATTATGCTGTTGTACTTCTGAGTAATAGGGAACAGATGTGTCTAAGTTTTTCAGCTGAGAAAGCAACCTATCAAAACTGGGAAACAGATTCTATGAGTAAATTCAGTTTCAACAAGTTTACAACTTTTGTAGAAAAATAACATAATAGTTCACTGAAAATTTTTGTCTACTTATTACTGAAGTTTAATTCCCAGACTATAACTGATATTAAACATAAGTAAACAAAAGTTTGTATGTGCTTAGCATGGAAAAAAAAGAGTTTGTTTCTTAATTTCTGAACTGGAAAACCAAACAAGTGATTTTACCTTTCTGTTGCATTCTGTTGACTCTGTTGCAACCACCATCAGGGGATGATCAGCGCTGGAGTTTTGGGACTTTAGATTGTTGTTCACATACTGTTCACATGCTGGTATCAGCTGAAAATACCTTGTTTATTTGCTACATGAGTAACTGAGAGATACTGAGCCACCCAGAGCAAAGAACATTCTTAGGTATCCTCAGCAAGACTTCATCATTCTCAGGCATTACCCATTGGAAGGTTTTTGTTATACAATGCAGAGATTCCTGTGTTAGGCTAGGACTAACATGGCAAGTTTCTCCAGGAGCTATTCTTCATGCCATAGAAAATCCTGTGCACTCTGGACAGCAATAAATGCACGGAGGATTTGGCCTTTGGTGCTACACTTAATTGGTTTATTGTCTTTATGTGAATTTTTAAAATGCGAGAAACACAGGAATAAATTTTTCATCTTCAGCATTTTTGTATTCAATGATTTTTTAAAAAGATTGGATTAAATAATCTACATAATATGACAATCCATTCATTTTTAAAGACAGATTCAAATATCAAGAGAAGCAAAATAAAAAATGAAGGTTTAAATCATGTTTATTAAAACATAGCATTTCAGCTCTATCCAAGTGATCTTTTGTTAGAACAACAATTTGTTGTTGCTGTTTAAAAAAAAGAGAGCTTTATAATATGCAAAAGTTTATGACTGTTCAATGAAAGTAACATATTCCCGATGTAAAAAATCCAGTGATACTGATAGTCTCCTGCTACTGTATTTTATAAGTTTGCTGCTGTGGGTTGCTAAGGTATGAAAGACAAACCAATCTCTATGATTTACTTGGACTAATTCCTCCTACTTTCATGGGATCAACAACACCATCTATCCATGTCCTGGTTGGTCAGCTGCTTGATCCTTTGGCAAGTCAAAAGCATATCATTTGTCTGAATCTTCTTGCTTTTGCCATATTTCAAACCAAGCTCTAACACATAGGTTTGCCTGAACAAGCTTTTCAATGTCATTTCTTAGCCAAGTGTTATCTTACTGCTGACTCCACTCAATACATCTTCTAGGATATTATTCTCATCTTAAAAAGTTCCGCCTGAAGTTCCTTCACAGTTCCTTTTTAAATTGTTTTTGGCTAAATACAACTGTGTTCTAAATACAGCTGTACTGTATATCCTAAGTGCACAGAAGGTAGATCAAAACCACAAGCTCAATAGACATTTTCTAACCTAATTTTCAAGAAAAGTCTATTAAAAAAGAACTACTATATATATATCTGCAAAGAGCAGTCCATGTAAAGTGGGCAAAGACGTAATAAAGTTATATTCAGTTGTAAAAGATAACATAATGAACTGCTTAGCCTCAAATCTCTTTGAAATTGTGTTAAAAGAATGCTGACAACTTCAAAAATGTATGTTAGATTTACCAGTTCTAAATCAGTTTACATACAACACATTTTGTTACCCCTTACCTCTGTATTGCTATTTCTTCTATTCTTGCAGATCTGCAAGGTTTTACAAGCTAAATAAATTCCATTTCCTCTCCACAATAGCACTGGAGAGCTGAGATGGGCAACGCCAAATTTAAAAGCAATGACTTACATTTGTAAATTTCAGAATATGTTGAATCTTTCTGATGCATGTCAGTGCTCAGAGTTCAGTGTTTTTCCTCACACTAGACTTTCAGAATGAGAACAGTCCTATCACCTGCACGTTCCGATAAAAAGCCTCACAAACACTCCATACTGTCACAACAAGCCAGAACACTGTCATTAAAAAAAACCCAAACAAAAAAAAACCAAAACAGAAAAACCCAACAACAACAACGACAACAAACCACCAGCAAATATGGTCTTGTACAATAAATGCAATTTAGTGGACAAACTGTAAAAGGGTTCATAAACTTTCAGTCTTTCAAATCTTCAAATCTCTCTAAGTATGAAAAAAAACCTCTTTGCAGGGTGAGAGCCTGAAACACTCTTCAAACAAGAACTTTGAGCATCCACACTGCACTGTGCTTTTGTATTGGAGACCTGTGAAATGCTGTAAATGCAGGAGAATACGTTAATGAAAAGACACCGTGGGATAAGCAATAAGACACTGTTGGACATGAATAATGGCATATTACTTCATGCCTGGCATGTTGTTAAAGACAACATGTTTTTTCCCCTTCTTAAAGTGTTTCTTTTCAACATTTTAATAGATTAAATTTTTTTATTAATTCTAGTTGCTTGATTGATAATTGGTTTAAGGCATTATTGTCATTGTGAATTACTTTTGTCCAAGCTGTGGTACTGAGACAGACCATGTCTCCATCTGTCTGTAACTGCATGTACATAGATGTATGATATTTAGGCTCGGTCTTCAGCTGGTCAACTAGCCTGAGCCACTGAAGCCAGCCTTCCTTATTGACTTTGTCATCCTTATCCACACCAAATTGACTTCTTATTTCTTGAGCCTGACTGAGCTCTGTCTCAACTTTCCTTGCAGAGCTTTCCAGCTATTAATCTACAAAATACTTCTCTGTATGTCCCTCCAGATTGGTTTCTGCTCATAGGCAGTAGAAAGAAAAAGCGAGGCACAGAGGGATGAAAAAGTCTGTGCTGAAATTCCTTGTGCTTGAAGACCACTCTGTATGTCTAAGCTCCAGCCACTCTGGAGTGGGTTAGGGAGCAAGCAGTGAGAATCCAGGCATGTATGCAAGAGTTCAGCAAAGCCTTCAGGCTCTGAGAAAACTGTCACTGGAGATTATGGTTAAAGATTTAAAAGTTACAGTTGAAGGCAAGCCTTATACAAAACATGGCCTGTATAACATCCTGTGGGGGTGCTTGCACGGCTCACCCTGCGCAGATGGCCTGTATAACATTTGTTAAGAATATGGGTACAGACACTATGGGTGTATCAAATACAGCAAACTACCTGCAAGGGCATCTGCCCCAAACTGGTCATGTTGAAGAGGAAGATGACAATCAACTGGATTAAGCAGTTACCAGGGAATTACCATGGGACTTCTGAGGGGAAAAAAAAAAAAAAAGAAAAAGAATAAAGGAGAACAGAGAAAAAAAAACAACAAAAGAACCCCCCCCTCAGCAGGCAGGGACCAGGGTGGCAGGGGTGCCCCTGAAGCCACAGCACCCACTTCAGCTGCAGGGAGGGCAAGGGGGCACCTGCAGGCCAGGGAGGGAAGGGGAGAGCAGGGAGCGTGTGTCGGTGTGGGTGTGAGCTAGGGGCTTGTGACTTCGGTGGATTAGCTATAAAAGAGTGTTCAGAAATTTGTGTGTGTCTAGTACTGCAGTTTATCTGGGGGGAGGGTTGTTGATCCTGAATGTATAGTTCTGAGTCTTACATAATTATGTTATTAATAAATCAAATTGCTTTAATCCTCATTTGCTAGGACTACCTGAACTGAGCAGTTTTTCCCTGCAGCACGATATATAGTGTGCATCCATATATATAACCAGGCTGTTAATATATTCGTGACTTCTGTCAGACTAGCCTGGCAGCCATGTGATCCACATCAGCTAACCAGAGGCTTTCCATCCACATTTCACTGAGGCTGCTCAGCACTGCATCTCAGCCTGTGAGGATCAAAGAAAAAGGAAACAACACATGCTAGAGGGATAGCTGGGAGGAAAAGGGCATTGGGAGTGAACAAGTGGATTGAAGGAAAGTAGCATGCATGTGCCTAGGAAGAATTACAGAATGGAGGAAAAAGAAGTGAGATGAATGAAAGATTGTAACAGGAAGGGAAAACAACAGTGCTGTAATAAAAAATATATATTTTTTATTATTACTAAGTGGGAAAAAAGGGAGTGCTAATAAGCTGTCACCCTTAATGGCTCACCTCTTCCTTGAACTAGACGTTTGTAGAATAGTTGTGGATCTGAGGAAACCAATATATTCAGTCTTCGCTAAGACTATGCAGTTTTAGCCCAAATGTCTTGTTTATAGGGACAGCTGCACATCCGTTTCTTTTCTGCTCTCTGAAGAATTCCAGAGAGGAAGATCCGTTCTCATCTCCAGAGAAACCCCAAGCCTATTGGTCCAGACTATATTTGGTGAAATAAATTAGTATTGGTTTCCTTGATCATCATTGTCAAAAGTGTGTGAAAATACATGGATGCTTGATGCTTTTCACTGGTGAGGAAGCACTGTTGACATGACCATTCTTATTCATGTCATCCCACAGACAAAATGCAGCTGGGTAATTATGAATAGTTAATTCTTGGCAGTTTCAACTGTATAAAATTATACCAAGACAGAACTTGCATTCCAAATTTATGCCAGTTGAGATCTTGCTTGACTTCATGAGGATGTGTGTCTTGCTAGATTAAGTCCAGTTTTGTACATAAAAGATCCTTTGGGATATTTAATTAGGTTGAATATGACTTGAATAATAATACAAATTCAAACAGAATGAATTCATTCAGTTCTATTTCTACTGTTTTCAGGATGCTGTCCTGCTCTGTGAGGTCTGCACTGAAAAACTGGAGGGTGTAGTACTTCTGAATACAGCTTTAATAAATTATAGGTAGAATTATGTGTTTGAATTCATATAATACACATCTTGCTAGAAAAAGTTCTTTCTGAAACTATGTCTTTATAAACCTTGGAAGGACTCATGAGGACCATTCAGCTGTTTCATGACAACAGCTACTTAGAATGTTTCTCTACAGCTGGAAATTTATGCACATGCTTGAGTCAAAATGACAAGAGAGACCCCTGGGATATTCTTTGGAATAGATTTTAATAGCACAGTTACATCAAGCTTTGCATTTAGAACAACATCGTATCAGAATGATTACTAAACAAGGCATTTTTCATGCATGCAACATAGCAAATCCCTTTTAGATTGCATCATGAAAGCTAAATTTAATGATCTAAAAACTTTGGTAAATGTTACAGTCCTGCATAAATTACATTTTCTGGTACTATTCTTATTACGGAGGAAGATAAAGAAGAACTGCTTTGAATAAAAGTGATAGAGTATAAATGAAGCAAAGTTACACTTAGGCTAAAGCTATTTTGATTACCCAGAAATAAGACGTGAAATATTTCACTTAATGCACAATAGATATGACAAGCCTCTGATGCTTCTCTCTTCTGAGCAGACAGGATGAATTTGTATTAGTCAGGGGATTTTTTCCACTCACCTTATTTTAAATGCATAGGTCTGGAAAAACTGAGTTTCTACAAGTCTTCTGAGGAAAATTCCTGGAGCTTTTGTCTGTCTCCTCATTCTTTAATTCTCATGCAGCCTAAATGAGAAGAGGGATGGTCTTATATAAATTTCATTTAATGATATTGCAGTCTTTTGACTCTCTTTGGTCATACTCATTTTGTCCAAGGAATTGATGGCCATTACTAAAAGGGTTAGATACAGCGATAGTAGCTGTTACTTACTTGAATTGTGAAGCTGCAGCTAGTGCCTCATTTCTGCATGAGTGAGGGTTTTTTCGAAAGCGTACGTGTAAACATACACACACACACGTATATATACACACATACAACGATTGAGCTCTCCCCAAACACTTACTACAATTTTCCATCATAGAAATGTATATTTATTACCAAAGGAAAATGAATCTGTGGAATTAGAAGGTGTTTTAAATAAAAATTCACTTGTATACTTGACATGCCTAATAATACTTCGTTTTGTGGACACGTAAGATCCTGTGAATAAACTGTGGCTGTCATGATGTTTTCTGTGGTACGATCTCAGGTGCACATGTACTGTAAGAAAGTGGCCCTTATTTTCTTTTCCAATCTTCAGTTTCTTCAGTGAGATACTGTTTTCCAACTCAAAACTTATGACAAGAAAAACAAACTTGTTAGAATCATTCAGGTAGTTCTTTGCAGTTTGATCCAATGTTTGAAACAATTAAAGCACGAATCTTGCTAATTACAGTGTGAAGGTATACAGTTAACTAACAAGTAAATGCTTTACTGCACATCAAAGCAGTATTAATTTTCAGACAAAAAGTAGGGTAGTCTTACAGATTCACAAGCATTTTAATTTCAGTTAATCAATTTGTCTACAGCCTTATTCAGTTAACTCACCAGATATAATACAATATTTTTAACAGATTCTGAATCCTGGTAGTTGTCCAAGTAAATGAACTTCTCTGTCAACATATCTTAATGAAGGGTGTAACTAGACTTTACATAAACTTATCAAGGGTGTATCAAATATTGATCTCCTAGTGTGCTGGAGCAGATCATGTGCTCATTTAATCAATTACTAGATTAGCTCTTTATTTTAGGATTAATTTTTTTGGAGCACTTGAATACAAACTTCACTGTAACTAAGGCACTTGTAAACTTAAATGGAAGACCAGGCAGCAATATTTTATCATCAGAGTCCTAAACTATACAACTGTCTTTTCCACAACATTCTCACATTTGTATATTCTGTATGCAGCCGCAAAAGCATACAATACCATGAATCAAGTGGGACGTGATTGAAGGATCCCATGCTTAAGAATCAGGTCTAGATTAGTGACAAGACCTTGCTAAGCACACTGAATGTTTGACAAAGAAGAAAACAGAAATCATTTTCCAGAAGTTCACTGACACAGTGATCATGAAGTATACATTAAAAGTTATCTTCAAATAAACTGTCAGAAGACTGAGCCTGGGGCTGTTCAGTCATATTTGACCAAGTTCTCATCTCCAGGACACGCCTCCTGGGGGTTCCTTATCCCTCTCCCCAAAGCCAGGACATTAGTGGCAAAAATCATCCTAGTGGCAGGAGCCTCCATCCAAACTTAATCTGGAAATCTGTCTCCCTATTCCTTTCCCTTCTCCCCATCCCTTTCCTTGCATTTTAGAGAGCACAAACTGCTGGTTTTCTAACCTTGGGTGAACTGCTACACTGCACAAGAGAGCTGGGTGGTACTGGAAGGGCAGACACTCTTGGCCTGGTTAGAACAGAGTACTGAAACAAATACGAAGTGTTGATGTAATAAATAGCTGGATAGGTCTGAAATACTTTCTGTGAGCTTTGCAATGTTGTCCACATTAGATTGGTTTTCCAAATCTTTTATGTGATCATAACACATGGTTGCATATTCCCATCCTATAGCTATTACTTTCTTTGTAAATCTCAAATCTAACGAATGATACAGAGATTTCAAGGAATATAACCTTTTACAAATGAATAAATGAAGAAAAAAAAATAAACAAAAAAAAAACCCAAACCCCAACCATTTACTGCTGTCCCTAATGAAGAAAAATGCTAATAATCTCATTCAGGCCTAGGAGACTCCACAAAAAGAGAGTTTTCAGTGATTCTGTTCTTCACAGTATGCCTGTACTTTTCTCAGTTCTTCTTACAGCATTATTTTTGTTTACCGCTCAGGGAGGAAGAAATAAAAAAGCCAGGTCAAGCCTTAAAACGTTTCTTATATGGTATTGTAGCTGTAGATTTAAAGCATCTAATTGGACATTTTCTAAAAGATTGTATTAAACCAGCACTTCAGGAGCCAAAGATCTTTACCATCTTTTATACCTTCCTGACAGTGGCCTTAAAGAAAGAATGCGAATCAATGGACTCAAGAAACTAATGGACCTGCCAGTTCTCTGAACACCTCTAAGAACCATGATCTAGACAAGTGACCAAAGATAATGAAAGGAGTGAAAAACAAAGGCACCAGAGAGAGGAGACCTAAATCTCTTCTGAGGTATTTCAACGTTTTCTTCCTTTCTCTTTTCCTACTGTGTTGTTTATCTGCCTTTGCCTCTTGACTACTCGTTGTAATTCAAACCATTTACCACAATTAAGAGAGCTTGCTATAATTACATTGTGAAAGAATCACGTATTTTTGTTTCTCAAGCTCTTGCACTAAATAAAGGAATCACATTTTTAAGTTGAAGTGCATTGTGATTGATGTATTTGTTGGCTGGGCAGCTCAGCCCCACACAGCTGCTTGCTCACTCCTCCACAGTGGGATGGGGGAGAGAATCAGAAGAGTAAAAGTGAGAAAACACGTTGGTTGAGATAAAGGCAGTTTCATAGGGAAAGCAAGAGCTGTGCACACAAGCAGAGCAAAACAAGGAATTCATTCCCCACTCCCCATGGCAGGCAGGGGTTCAGCCATCCCCAGGAAAGCAGGGCTCCGTCACGCGTTAACAGTTACTTGAAAATACAAACGCCATCACTCCAAACATCTCCCCTTACTCCTCCTTCCCCCAGCTTTACATGCTGAGCATGATGTCATACGGTATGGAATACGCCTTTGGTCAGTTGGGGTCAGCTGTCCCAGCTCTGTCCCTTCCCACCTTCTTGTGCACCCCCAGCCTACTCGCTGGCATGAGCAGCAGAAAATGCCTTGGCTCTGTGTAATCACTGCTTAGCAACAGCTAAAACATTGGTGTCTTAACAATGTTTTGGTTACAAATCCAAAACACAGCACCGTACGTTCTGATCCCAGAAGACCCGGGCTGGGGAGATTCGTTGTTATACCCAGAGTGAGATTAAGACACAAATGAGGTCAGATTGCAGCTAACTAAAGGAATTTACTGATTACGCGCAAATGCAAGAGAAAGAGGGAGAGAGTGAAAGGAAAGACGTGGTGTGGTGTTAGTTGGTGGCCTGATGTTCCAGCAATGTTGAGACAGACATCCAACACAGTCTCTCACACCGTTTTCGACACAGTCTCTTACACTGTTTGACACAGTCTCTTACACCGTACAAGATGCTATGAATAAACTCTTGAAACTTTTGTTAACACCAAACAAAGTATAGGACTTGTGGCATGTAGGTTCTACTGTCAGGCACCATTTTGTCATCATTTGTCATCATTTTGAGCATCACAAATGCTATCAGCTTACCACTGATCCCAATTAATTTATGTGGCTTTTACAGCCACTATTAGAAGCACTGCAAAAAAAGGTAAGCATCTTTTCACTGAGATCAGGCCCTGCAGGCAGAAGCCTTTGGGACACTGCCAGAGGCCTTACCTTTCCCGCTGAACAGCCAGAGGCCAGGTCTCAGACGTCAGCATTGCAAAGAGCTAAGAATGGCAAAGCAGTGCAGACCCAGGCAAGTATTTATCCACTGGACAACACGCCACTTTGTGCTCTCTAAACCCATTCAGGAGCCCTTCCTCCCTGCCCGCATCAGGAACAAGAGGGAATACTCAACTGTTCCCAGCTACACCGTCCTGAGCAGTGTTAGTGCTACACAAGGAAGTTCTCAGCACCAGATTCCTCCACAAGAATCCTTCCCAGCCGTCAGGCTTACAAGATCTGGCTTTATTTTGGATTTGAACACACAGACTGCTAGGGGGCAGAAAGGATAACAGCAGCAGCCAAATCAGCAATAAGGCTTTTCCAGAGAGCTCTCGTGTACCTGCACCACTAGGACTGCGCCTTTGGACATCTCAACAACAGTGGTGTCACCTTCAGACGAGAAGTGATCCTTCTCTTCAGAACAAAAAGAGCAAGAGAAAACAAAAGATATATTCACAGGCTCCAAAGGCCAGAAGGGACTATTAAGCTAATCTTGTTTGCCCTCCTACGTAAGCTAGGCCAGAGAATCCTCACCTACCATTGCTGCAGGCATTTGCTGAAACCAGTCTATTAAGCTGGAGATCACACAAGTATTATGCCTGCTGTGCTGCTAAGGGAAAGGATGAAGTGCTTTCTAAAGCCACTAGCTAAGTTAACATGAACATAAGTGACTGATGAATTAGGAGGATTTGAAGACAGAAAAGTGTACTTCTGCAGTACCTTTGAGCTGCCATTAGTATTTTGATCCTTAATAAACTAAGCTCAGGAGCTTCAGGACTTTACTGACCCTGCACAGAGTGCAACACTGTACACGGAAGGCCAAAAGCATTCGTACCACAGGCTGGCTGGCACCTGAGCAGTGCCAAATGCATTCTGTGCAAGCACTGGCAGCTCAGATGTCTCAGCCTGCACAGCTTGCGTGGGTACTGTTGCTAACTTCACACCTGTAATGCAGCAGGAAACCCTCGTGTCCCAGGCAATACAGTCTACACTGTAGACCAGACATAAGGGTTTTCATTTTGGAGAAAAGTTGCTTATTTCCTACCAAACTGCTGCAAAATAAAGTTTCTCTTTTGTCCTCCCCACCCCAAGCCCATCTCCAGCAGGAAGTGGACTCCTTACAGTCCCACAAATACTGAAGAAAGTTGATTATCTTGAGGAACAAGCAAAACACTGACTTCTATAAGCAACTTAAACCCTGCCATCCACCTAGTCTTGGCAGGGCCTGTACCTCCTGGAGTCCTGCCAGCCACAGCACCAGAGGGGAAACCTGGCTTGACCCTCAGCTCCTACAGCCACCCCTTCCACACCCAGAACGGCAGCTTTTTAAGCACCAACACAGCATGCATCTCGCCTGGACATGAGCCGGCAGTGTGCCCAGGTGGCCAAGAAGGTCAACGGCATCCTGGCCTGTATCAGGAATAGTGTAGCCAGCAGGAGCAGGGAGGTGATCGTCCCCCTGTACTCAGCCCTGGTGAGGCCGCACCTCGAGTACTGTGTCCAGTTTTGGGTCCCTCACCACAAGAAAGACATCGAGGCCCTGGAGCGTGTCCAGAGAAGGGCAACGAAACTGGTGAAGGGGCTGGAGCACAGGTCTTATG
>VWZZ01007187.1:0-23559 GCA_013399095.1 Psophia crepitans | reverse complement strand
GCGGGTGTTTAAGGAAAGGTTGGATGTGGTACTTAAGGACATAGGTTAGGGGGTAATAGGTGGTGGGGGGACAGTTGGACTAGATGATCCTTGAGGTCTCTTCCAATCTTAATGATTCTATGATTCTAACATCACTGGAGGAGCAGGGACAGGACCAAAACAGAAAATATTTCTAGGCAGTGACCGACATTCCTACAGTGCTTCAAGGGTAGTCTTTTGAACACAGAACTATACACATTAGTCAGTAGGAAAATGACAGATATTTGCCTAGCAGATTAAAAACTAAGTTTGCATTTACAGCTACTCAGTGACAGAAGGCGGCAGAGTAGTTAAAGCTACCTCTCCTATACCCTGCCAGTCCTGACAACTTGCTGTTTAGTGGAGTAATTCATCCTGTCCTCCATGCAGGAAAAAGTCTGGACATTTATCATCTTTCCCTGGAATCTGACAGGTTATGCCATGCTAGAACATTTAGAAGAATAAAATACAAGTTTTCCAATCTTTGCTCTAGTCACATCAGAGGCTGTGCTTGCAATAGGAGGGAGAAGGTTTAGACAGAATCATTGCTTGTGCACAGCTGGCATTCATTTAAACCCACAGGAGCACCACCTACAGAGCGTCTCGAGAGCTCCGTTACCTGGAAGCGGTACCACGTTGTCTAGTAACACTTCTGCTCCTCGGAAAGATAGTGATAAGAAATCAGACCTTAAAGAAAAGAGAATCAATCAGAATAAGAACACAGCTTTAAGTTACTCCTGGATTCTTTAAGGTGACGTTCATTAATCAGTTGTGCTAACAGAAATTCAGTTTAAAATTAATGACAATTGAGAAAAAAAATAAAAATCAGACTATTCTCCCAGCAGTCTAAGTAGCAGCAATAAATTGTCTGATTAGCATGCCAGGTTGGATTGGGCTCCAAGCAAAACCCACCTCCATGATGGAGGCTGTACTGCTTTTCTCCCAACTCTGGAGCACAATCAAGTATTTAACGGGCTTGTGTAAGAAAACCCTCATCCAATACAGCTCTCCCAGCCAATGGGGCTGAGGCATTGAGAATCTGAATCTTATTTCTAACTCACCAAATAACTACGCTTTGGGGCCTCCTGGAGGCATCCTTTTGCTCAACTTCCATGCTGAAGTCACAGAACCTGCAATTTCTCTCTGACCCCTTCAAAAAAGCCTTGCAAAAGCTTGTCATGCTCCCAAGGAATCCACACCCACTGCTGAGACAAACCTTTCTACCATTTCCCTCTTCAGCTGCGGAAAAACCTTGCAACTAAATGGCTGGGGAGGTACTCCAGGGAGGTGTGGGATAAGGAAGAACAGAGCAACATCTGTACTCTGGCAGCAGCTAGGCAAGTGAACTATCATATTCTCATCTGCTGGGAAACTTCCCAAACCTAATTCAGAGGCATCAGGCCTTTGCGTGACCCTAGAAATTCCTCAGCTGAACAATTTGTGAGCAAGTGTTCTGATCCAGGAAGGCCTGGACCATGGAGATTCGTTGCTATACCCAGAGTGAGATTAAGACACAAACAAGGCCAGACGCCGCTAACTAAAGGAATTTACTGGTTACGCACAAATGCAAGAGAAAGAGGAAGAGAGTGAAAGGAAAGAAGGGAAGAAAAGAAGAAAAAGGTTAATTGCAATAGCTACCACCACGAAGCTGCAGTGTCCTGACAGTCCGATCCATCTTCAAGTCCGGTGGGAGAATGTTCCAGCTGATGTTGGTCACTTCTTCCCTTTTACTGGGTTGTGTTCTTCCTCTTTTCGAGGATGACTCCTCATATTCTAGGAACTGTTTTGCCTAGCCACACCCACCACCTGGCGGTGGTGCACATACCCAATATCATCACCAGGGGATCTCCAGGAGTCTTAGGTGGTCTTCCAGACCCCACGTCTGGGCGCTGGCGCAAGGGTTATTTATTGAACTTATATACACATTATTGAACATGTATACGCATACATGTTCCTTTTCCAAGTTAAGTACAGGTGGCCCATCCACCTGGTGGAATTTGGTAATTTCCCTCACAAGGAGAGGTGGCACGTCATGTAAATACTGTCCCTTATTCCCTTAGTCGTGAGCAGGCTAGCTTTACCCCACTTGATGATTGCTCTACTTTATTATTAACAAGCGGTACAATATACATTACAGTATATTACAGATATGATGGTACAACAATGGTAAAACCGCCCGCAATACAGCCCAGCCCGTTGCCAAGGATTTAGAGTCCACAGCGATATCGGTCAGCTGATCAGTCTCGGCGTAGCCAGCACTGATCCCTTGGTGTTCCCTGAGGTCAGCAACAAACGAGTCCTCCTTGGCAACCGATCCAACACCTCGCCTTGGCTCCTTCAGTCTGCTGCCTCCGGATGTTCCAGAGGTCCCTCTGGTCCATCCACTTGCTGCCGTATGCTGAGTCGCTGCTCCCCAATCGAGGCCACCAGGCATTCTCCGCTAATGACGGAACTATTAGCTGGATTGTTAGTCAAGTCCGGAAAGTCAGGTTGAGGGGCGACCAACCAGTGCCGGGCCCCTCGTAATGTCACAATCATGTTGAGGGAGGCATGACCCAGGAGGCACCCCTCACGTGCCACTGGCTGTGCCCAACTTAGTTCCTGTGGGCACAGACTCTGAGCGCTACTTTAACGTTCAGTGCCAGAAATTTGTGCCACCTTTAAATACCATCGAGTGGCCGGTGAAGCCGACTCAATAGGGAGGAAGTAACCATAACTCCATCCTGGGGCAGAGGTCATCTTGCTTACCCAGAGGGCATCCATTGGGACCACGAGGCGGTGTGACCTCTGCAGCTCTGCCCAGGTGGTAACTATGATCCTGTCTTAAGAGTCATAGTTACCCCCACCTGAGTTTCTTAAACTCAGTTCCACATTCAGGTCCGTAAGGAGGCAGGAAACATCTGGTCTTGCGGTCTGATCGTTGCTCCGTTGCTGTAGCAGTGGTGTCAGCTGGTGGGCTGACGTTCCAGCAATGTTGAGACAGACATCCAACACAGTTTCTTACAGTCTCCTACACCATTTTCGACAGTCTCTTACAGCAACCAAGTCACTTGCCTTCTACGGGAGCTGACAGAGTTGGAATTGCAGGTTGAGAGCAGCAGGTATACATCTGCTGGTCAAGGCTACACAGGACATGGAAAGTGGGGTGTGTATACAGCTGTAGAAACGTGTCCAGCATCAACTTGGTTTGCCATGATCACCTCTACAGCAACTCCATCTGAGAGGAACAGCTGTTATGTGGAGGAAAGAAATTCTTGTTAGTGTTCATTGCAGCACAAGTTTCATTCACAGCAACTTCATGTTCTACCAGCAACTCCTGAGGCTTACAACCATGTGTGGAAAAGCCCTGGCACTCTGGTATTTCACTTCCAAAGGCTGCTTTGGATCAGGAGCAGAAAGCTACTCACTGTTACTTCATGCTGTCTTAAAGGAAATCAGACTTGAGGTGGGGTCCATCTTGTACACAAAGAGACTATCAGCTGGATCCTGCATTTGGGTCACAACAAGCCCAGGCAGTGCTACAGGCTTGGGGAAGAGTGGCTAGAAAGCTGCCCGATGAAAAAATATCTAGAGGTGTTGGCTGAGAGCCAGCTGAACATGAGCCATCAGTGTGCCCAGGTGGCCAAGAAGGCCAACAGCATCCTGGCCTGTATCAGGAATAGCGTGGCCAGCAGGAGTAGGGAAGTGATCGCCCCTCTGTACTCAGCACTGGTGAGGCTGCACCTTGAGTCCTGTGTTCAGTTTTGGGCCCCTCACTACAAGAAAGACATCAAGGCCCAGAGCACATCCAGAGAAGGGCAACGAAGCTGGTGAAGGGGCTGGAGCACAGGTCTGATGAGGAGTGGCTGAGGGAGCTGGGGTTGTTGAGTCTGGAGAAGCGGAAGCTAATTTACCACTCTCTACAACTACCTGAAAGGAGTTAGGGAGGTGGGGGTCAGTCTCTTCTCCCAAACAACAAGTGATAGGATGAGAGGAAATGGCCTTAATTGCACCAGGGGAGGTGTAGATTGGATTCTAGGAAAAATTTCTTTACCGAAAGGGTTATCAATCATTGGAACAGGCTGCCCAGGGAAGTGGTGGGGTCATCATCCCTGAAGGTAGTTAGAAGACGGGTCGATGTGGTGCTTAGGAACATGGCTTAGCGGTGGACTTGGCAGTGTTAGGTCTACGGTTGGATTCAATGATCTTAAAGGTCTTTTCCAACCTAAATGATTCTATGATTCTACATTTTACAAATCAGGAGGATCGGGAACAGTAGTGGAAGAACAGGTAGATAAATCTGATCTGTAACAGTTACACAAGCTAGACAACAGATAGCCAAACAAAACCAAACTGGTTTTGAGGGCATCTGTGAACCAGCCACATGGATATCACATATTATGACAGAAGTTACCAACAACAGCCTTGCACCCTGAAATCAGCGTAGCCAGAAAGCTGGGACTTATCCAGGCAGTCATAAAGAGAGAATGAAGTGTCAGTTGTGTTAGTGGAGGTAGAGTGTTGCTTTCCGTGTTCTTGGAGCTGCAGCGGGGGACTTCAACTACTGGTCCTGGAGTCTGAGGACAAACACCTCACCCCTGAGGACTCGCACCTCGGGGCCAAGTGATCACGACATCAATATGATGGATGAGCAAAATGGCGTTTATTAAACTGCGTCACAGGTTTATATACTCCCTTTATGGGGTGTGGCCACTGTGGGGCTCTGTGCAGGTCATAGGGGTGTGCCTAAGCTCACCGTACAACGCGAGATCTTCCGAACAGGATTCCCTACAGTAGAGCACGGATGTTCATTAGACACAGCTCTGAACATCTTGCCAATCAGGCTCAGTACTTTTTCTGTTTGCTGTAGGGAGCCTGGAAGATAAAATCCTGTAGAAAGTCTGTAGCACAGACATGCTGAGGACAGCCCCACCAGTGAAGCAATATAGCTACCAAAAGCACTCTGCACTACATCAACAACTTAAGTTTTAATAGACTGACCATGCAGCCAATGTATCAGACCAATGTGAGCAACTCAGACCACCGGGTCTCAGTTTCAACAGCTTTAGCTTCCAGTATGAACCCAATTCACTGGCAGATGGTTTTCAGCCACAATTAATCTAACATCCTTCAAGTCAAGACTGCATTTGCACACACTCCTTCAAGCCTGACATGATCCTGCAAAAGGCATTGGTTAAACCACAGCACCTGAAGATGTTAAAAAGCAGTCTCAACTCTAGAACAGAGGCTTCGCATGCCAACACACAAGTGACTTGGCATATACCTCTACTGTAATAGCACTAAGCAGTCAAGTTTTGTAAAGCACTAGATTCACAAAGCCACTAAGTTTATTTAAATTCCTTTCCCATCTAATTAAGGTCCCCAAGCTATGTATTAGACCACAAATAAAGAGACATGCAACTTACCTTTGATGTGACAGACTTGGGAGTCACAGAAATAAGGTAATGTGGACACAAATTTTGGCACCAGACGCTTGCTTCAAGAAGTTCATAAATCTTCCTTGTTTGCCAGTCAAGCAGCCAACTAAATCCTTTATGAAACAGACAAGAAAGCAACAGGAAGAGGAAACAAGATCAAACACCTTTCTCGGTGGCTTATTTCACTCAGATTCCCAGTTCCTGTAGCATAGGGCCAGGCAGGATAAATAAAGGCAATGCTGGACCAGTGCAGAGTTCAGCTGGTCTGTCATAAGGTAGATACAGATCAGTAAGCGCATTTCATTTTCACAGATCCATTTTCACATCATGTAGAATGACACAAAAACACAACGGGACAAAACCAGGCCTGGTAAAGGCTACCGTCTTCCTACAGTCAAGTCACGTCATACCCTCCCCCAGTCTGCCACCACCACCATTTTTCTTTTTTTTTTTTTTTTAAGGCATGCTACATGCATTTTTCATTGAAACATGAAATATTAGATTTTAGCAATTTTTAAACAAGCTAGTTAGGTTAGAAAGGGAGTAGATACATTCACAGGAGAGTAAACCAGGCAATTATACCCATTAGACCACAGAGTCCCCGGACAGCTATGCAGGGTGATGAGGAGATGTCTGTGCAAGCCCTGTCACTTCTACTCTTCCACTGGCACCTGCCACCACTTTGTGAGAGACCAGATACCAGAGCAGAAGTGTTGGGCCTGCATCAGTACGGATAATGCTATACAACATAAAGTTAGCTACTTTTCTTAAAGTGACAGCCTGCCTTCACTAACCACTGAAATGTATTTTTCTGCTGTAGAACTGCTTCCTTTGCCTGTGCTTTACTGATCCATTAAAATGTCTTACATGTCTTCACTGGGCTCACAGCATCCGAGCACTCATAGCAGCACGCTTATCCTGCCAGGAGCTGCTGTCTCACATTACTGGCTGTCAGTATTCAGGTCTGCTGAGAAGCAGAACTGCAGGACCATTGCTGTGCAGGACAGCTACCAGTGATTTTGCATATATAAAGCAGGGAGGAAGAAATGAACGCAGTCCCAGAAAACCACAATCTCTCTCTCAACCCAAAAGAAAGCTCACTGGAAAGGCAGAGACACAGCAGCTCTGCAGAATAGCTCAGATGAGCTGTGAAGAAGGGTTTGGACAGGCAGTCAAAACATAACCCTAGTATATAGTGGAAAGAAAAGCAAATTCATCACCTGCTCTTAATAACTGTGTGCCCTCAAAGCCTTCTGAATGCTTTCACAGCATTGGACTAACAGATTGGGGTGGAAGATAATGAGTCAAATGACCAGCGTTACCCTGGGTGTAACCCTGACATGCCTCTTGTTTACAGTTGTGTACTGGCTCTTCACTCCTGGGAGCTAAATGCTTAAATCCTTTTTATTTGTTGTTGATCTCTGTGGGATGGCACTGAGCCAGTACCAGACTGGCAGAACCAGAAGATGACTATGTAGGACAGGACAGGATGTGTGGGCAGGCCAGCGGCTGCTTACCTTTGGGGCCTCTATTTCCCAGATAATGAAGTCGGACTTGTGGATTCTTCTTCTAGCTTAGAGGTCTGGAGAGTCACTGTCTTCCTCATGGCACAGCCACTGCTCACAAAATCCATGCGTTTGGCACCTGAACCTACAAGACGTACACGTGTCAGCATCCAGACAATCCAGCTACTAGATACAAGGCCATGAAAATGCACCATTTCTTAGAGAGGTTACACTAAGCTCTTCCTATACATTCATTTGGGATGTTCCTGTATCAGGTTGTCCAGTATTTCAGAAAGGGTAAAGTCCTGTCACACATAACCTACTGAAAGTTTCCTTTAATACCTGAAAAAAACCCTGCACACCTCTAGGAATGCAACAGAGGCCTGAGATCAGCAAAAGTCCTTCAAAATAGCAACACCTTACACAGCAGCAGGGACAAGACACTAAGTCAAAGTTACCAGCTGAATGAGAGCTACGCTAACTCCAACACTGAGCTGCTGCTGCTGCAGCAAGGTATGCGGCATTTTCCCCACGGCTTAAACAGCGTTCTTCACAGGGAGTTCAGCACGGGGGAGGGGAGACACGCAAGCTGTTCATCTGCTCTTTGCACTGACGTTACATTCCTGCCCCAACAGGGACTGCAGAGTGACCTGAATGCCAGGTGTGCACGCTGCTAGCTGTGGTAGGGGCTTGCCTCTTGCCTGCATTTCTCACACGCTTGAGGAAACACGGTGCCAGAGCTGAGACATGGTTTGGTTTTTTTTTTCCAAACCATCAGCTCATACCAGGAATAATTCTATTTGGGAAGGGGGAAAACTCAACAGCTTCTTCCTGGTCAGACCCCAGATACAGTCAGTGTAACATAAAGTTGATCCTTCCTCCAGATTAATAAGCAGAAGCATGAAGATCCTCACTTGTTTGCAAGTATTCAGATCATCTAGTGCAAGACCAATGAGAAATATAAACTCAACAGCTGGTTCACATTTGCCACATCTTAACTAGTAACACAGCACAGTCACCTAGAAAGTCAAAGGCAAACAGTGCAGCTGTTTGCCATAGACTTCCTGGATGAGAATGAGGATATAAGTCTCACAGTCTGGGTGTGAAGGTCAGCTCTAGGACTTCTTATCCAACACAGACACATTATCAGCTTTACCTGTGCTATCCCTTCTCCCTATCCTTCAGCTCAGTGTAGAGCTTTCAACCCTTGTCACCACCAGG
Organism: Psophia crepitans; assembly: GCA_013399095.1. Taxonomy (NCBI): domain Eukaryota; kingdom Metazoa; phylum Chordata; class Aves; order Gruiformes; family Psophiidae; genus Psophia; species Psophia crepitans. The sequence continues at coordinate 15,398 of VWZZ01007187.1, read as the reverse complement.
CTCCACAACACGCTCTGGTACTTTCTTGTCACACCAGCATCCACAACAAGGTAAAACCGTTTTCTTCCTATGGTTACTCTCACTAGTGAAAATGTTTTCTGGGTTTAATCCTTTATTGCTGGCAAAATCAACCCCCATGTCTTGCAACAACTAGCATTCCAACTGCTTTGCAGCAAGTAAAAAGACGTCCTGTCATTAAGGGCTGTTGGCACCACAGGGTCTTACAAAGGATTTTAACATCCATCTCCAAGGTCACACAGGTTAACACTTACTCAGTGTTGCATTCTGCCAGGCACACACCACTCAGGATCTAGAAGGGAAAAGCAACATAGAGGAACTCCTTGAACATTGGTCCCTGTTGGGATTTCTTGGTGTGCACCTATCCTTCCAAACAAAAAGGCTGCGGAGTAATTGGTCTGCAACTGATTTTATCACAGTTCATCAGAGCATTTCCCTGATTCATCCAGCAGCACCTCAGAAACCTGCCTTACAGCTTCCATTTAGCAGCAGCCCACAAACACAGCCAAGAACGCAGTGCTTACCAAAGGCTGCCTGAACTGAAGCAGAAACCATTTGTATTAGCAAGTCTCAAACCAGCAAGGTGTTCAACAGCCTGGTCTACATCCAGAGACAGCCCATTTCACTGGGCTGCTCAAGCACACACTTAACTTTGGACAATAAAGTTTGTGCTGAAAGGGGACCAGCCTGTTCACCCCTTTGCAATACACCCTGAAGATCACCCAGCTAACACTGGATCTTACAGAGATGGGAATTCTGAGAACAAATACATACCCATCTCTACATGAGGGCTAAATATTCATCCTCTGGGAAAGTTAAACATGAAGAGGATTTATCTGAACATGTTTTGAAGCAGAAGGATTACAGCACATAAAATGCTTGTTCACCAGGTATTTATTTGTAGGAGGATTTTCAAATCCCTCACCTCCTGAGGGATCTCCATCTTCTCCTGCTGCCCTGCCACACTCATGCTCAGCAGGCACGTCTTGGGTTGCAGCTGTCCTCGGTGAATCTGAATGCTGGCCTGATGGAATAGACAGAATTGTGTTTGGCAACGGGTCCTTCACAGTTGTCCCACCCAGAGTCCCCCATAACCAAAAGTTACTTTTCCAGTGAATCTCCATGGTTTTCCACAGGACTCCGCTCAGCTCCTTGGGAATCATTTCCTTTTGGCTGTGTCCCCTCCTCCTGGCACACTGGTACAGTATTGGCTATTGACTCAGACATCTCTTCTTCCCCAGACTGCTCCAAACAGGCAGACTCCAAACTATCCAGTGACATGCTCACTGCAGAATCCTTGTGACTTGATAAAACCTCAACTTCATTATTGAGAAAGGCTTGCAGGATATTGGCTTCCTTCTCCATTCCCAAGGAAAGGGCTTTCACACAGCCAGTATCCAATGGCACAATTTCGGGCATCTGGCTATCCTTAGGGGCTTAAATGAAGAATCATCTGGCTGCTCTGCATTGCGCATCTCCTCCATGATTCCCAAAGACTCTGCTGTCAGTATCACTGATACTGATGGCCACTGATCTTGGTTGGCACTAGAGCTTAAATCCTCATACAGCTCACTGCAGCACTGCCGTGACACTCCGAGATCAGAGGGAGAGAAACACAAGCAGGGCCACTGCTTTCATCTTGAGATCCTATTGTTTCAGTTTTTCACTGTTGTCTTGAAGGGTACTGGGCTGAAGTGTTGTTACTGACAGGTCTAGAAGGTCCTGTGAGAGATCTAGCCTCTCATGAGTTTGACATGGAAGAGAGGGTGGCACCAACCCCGCTGACAGCAGGGAGGTCAACCTGTCATTCTCTAGGCATTTTTCTTCCTCGAAGAAGAGTTGGAACACTTGCTTCTGTTTTGCGTGGTGAATCATTCTTTGGCACTTCTTCCTGCTGCTTTTCTTCAACAGCTATTTCGTGTTTGTCCTAATAGGTTTCATGCTGCTTTTCTACGGGAGTAGTTCCACCAGCAGCCCAGAAGTGCCAGCACTCCAGGAATGGTATATGGGATGACTTTGCAGAAACATAAAGCCATTTTACAGAGCCTTAGCAATTATTTCTAGAGGGAGAAACAGATAGTTACAATAGTCACAGGGAAGGTAACAGGAAGGCTGAAGTTTCACAAATGTCTTGAGGTATTTCTGTTAGCATGAACAGGCTTGTTTTCCAGCCGTTCTTTACATTCACATCTCTGCTCTACTAGCAGACCACAGAACAAGATCCTTACCTAAGACTAAGGATATCTGGACATTTCTCACTATTTATACACATCACTTTCACCTTACCTTGCCTTGCCTTCACACTTACAACAATTTCACTTTCTTTCTCCTGCCTCACCGTTGCAGGCCAGTACTACACCCAGAACAGCATCCAGCACTGCAAGCTTCTCCAGTGCCAGCCTGGCTTCACAACACAGCTGTAACATAAGTGTTCCAGGACACAGGAAGGTCTCCCTGCAGATAGACTACAGGCCTCCCCAGTTCTCTGCTTGAAAGGCAGCATCACATTCCTGGGAGTTTCATAGGCTGACAACACACACTTCTCTAAAGCATGGCCCACTGAAGGTGAACTGCTTTGCAGACATTCTCATCCGCAACACTGCAAGAGGCTGGTGTGCGGGCACACGATAAAAGCCTGTAGTTGAGCAGGAGCTAAACAGCAACACACAGCTACTCCATTTACTTTTACCCACATGGTTTAGGTATTCCTAAACAAAGAGCAACTACAGCCTGATGAAGCAAGTGTCTCCCATAACCAGAAGTCCCTCAAAAAGATTTTGCAGTAGTGAAGATGGGAAATATACTATAACACCCTTATAACAGTGGTATTTATCCAGCAAAGGCAGCCTTCATAGAGACACCACTACTTAGGAGCCAAGGTCCAAAGTTTGTTCGATATCTAAATGCGACTACTCCTCTGACTTTCTAGAGTTGAAAACTGCCTCTTACTCTAGAAGGAGTGTGAACCCTTCCCTGACACTGCTGAGACTCGTCCCAGTCATGTCCCTCCATTAACAAGCATCACCTGGGTTCTACGAGGCAGGGCTGACATGCCTTTCCTTTTCCTTAAGGAAAGCCTACGGCTGGAACACAAAGCTAAACAGTTACCCACATCCCCAAACCAGCCTCGCTGCAAAGCACTTACAGTTTATATTTTCACTGAGCAGAAATTAGAGCAAAACACTATGTGCCTGACACACGACAGACTTTTTAACCTCCTCAACTAAACAGTTGTAAGATGCAGCACATACTTCTCTTTCATTTCCTCCACAGGACTGCTCCTAAAGCCCACATTCGTTTTGCCACACATTTAAGAGTGACAAAACCCTCACTACATTGCCAATTTGACAGCCAGTTCAGGACTGCAGGAGCAATGGGATCATTTAAACACATGGGTGGAAGAAAGCCTGAGATTTTCCTGCCAGCAGCAGAACAGAAAATGGCAATTTATCAAATCACATGGCCTTGAGCGCTGCCAAACTGGAGGGAGCCTGGCTTGACAGTCCTTGTACTCTCCAGGCAGGAGAAGCCAGCTGGGGAAGCACAGCAGCTTCAAAGGCTCTGGATCACAGTCAGCTTGCAAAAGCTAGAACCAGTGCGAAGCACTGGATGCCTCAGTGCTGTTTCCCAACATGCAGGGCTCCACACAGTCCCAGACCAAACATTGAGCTAAGCTTTTGCGGAGCTCACACACTGTACGCATTTCCCACACACCACCAGCCACTTTCACTTTCTTCTGGTATGTCAAGAATCTGGTCTAAATGTCACCCCTTCTTTTAAGGCACAGCCATAGAGCTGCAGCTAGGACATCAGACTTTTCCAACTTGCTAAATATTCCCCATGGTAGGTCAGGATGGGATTAAGACACCAATGGGAGAGGATGGGTCAGCTCTCCAAATCTGTATTCTGACTTGGAAAACTCCTGATAAACATCAGGGAGATAAGGACAAGAATGAAGGCGCACACTCCCCTACCTTAAAAAAAAAAAAGCCAAAAGACAGCCAATGTATTCTACTTCTTCACGTTAGGGTCCCAGAGCAGTTTTAAGCCACCTTGTTTCTCTAGGCAGGAGAAACAATGCTTCAATATACACATCCACGTGGGCTCTTAAAATTTTCTGTGCTAAAAATAACCAGTAGCACATGCTCTGCCTTATAGGAGACATAAGAACAGGAGTTGATAAAAACCTAAGAACTGGAGGCCCTACCATTAAGATTAATATAAGATCAATTACTGCACAGAAACAGGCATAGAAAGACGACCTACCCTTGCATAATGTCTATTTTCAACAAAAGCTGAATTGGAATTTGGTATTGAAATATCTAAACTGCAGTGTCGTGGTTTTACTCCAGCCGTTGGCTGGGCACCACATAAACGCTCGCTCAGTCCCCCTCATTGGAAAAGGGGGAGAGAATGGGAAGAGCGAAAGTGAGAAAACTCGTGGGTTCAGATACAAGAGTTTAATCAGTGAAGCAAAAGCCGCGTGCACAAGCAAAGCAAAACAAGGAATTAATTCACCGCTCCCCATGGCAGGCAGGTGTTCGGCCATCCCCAGGACAGCAGGGCTCCATCATGCGTAATGGTTTCTTGGGAAGACAAACGCCATCACTCCGAACGCCGCTGCCCCCCCCTTCTTCTTCCTCCCAAGCCCCTTATAAACCGAGCATGACGTCATATGGTATGGAATACCCCTTTGGTCAGTTTGGGTCAGGTGTTCTGTCTGTCCCCTCCCAACTCCTTGTGCACCCCCCGCCATCCCGCCAGTGGGACAGTGCGAGAAGCAGCAAAGGCCTTGGCTCTATGTAAACATCGCCCAACAACAGCAAAAACATCTCCACTATCACCGCTGCTTCCAGCGCAAATCCAAAACACAGCCCCATACTGACTTTCTTGAAGAAAATTAACTCTCTCTCAGCTGAAACCAGGACATGCAGCTTCTTTGTTTTTCATATGAAGATAGAGATAGTCCACAATGGAGGGACCACCTGCTTCCTTCAGGTCTTGCTGGAAGGCTTCTTTAGAGAGTAGAACTGTTTTCTGCCCAGACAGGTTAGCATCACCTTGCCGGATAGATATGTGAGGTGGGAAAGCCTCTTGAAAGCAGAGGTTTACAATAAAAGTATCAGCCTAGCTGTTTTGGGTTTACGTGGCAAGCTTTTGGTAGTGGGATGGGGGCCACAGAGGTGGCGGCTTTTGCGAAAAGCTGCTAGAAGTTTCCCCCTGCGTCTGATAGAGCCAATGCCAGCCAGCTCCAAGACGGGCCTGCCACTGGCCAAGGCCGAGTCCATCAACAACAGTGGTAGAGCCTCTGGGGTAACATATTAAATGAAAAAAAACAACCACAAGAGCTTTTGCAGCCAGAGAGAGGAGTGAGAAAATGTGATAAACTCCGCAGACACCAGGATCAGTGAAGAAGGAGCGGGACAAGATGCTCCAGGTGCCAGAGCAGAGACTCCCCTGCAGCCTGTGGTGAAGACCATGGTGAGACAGGCTGTGCCCCTGCAGGAGGAGGGGTGGCAGGGTGTAGAGATTCCACCTGCAGCATGTGAGGGACCCCATGTCAGAGCAGGTGGAGACACCTGAAGGAGGCTGTGACCCCATGGAAAGCCCACACTGGAGCAAGCTCCTGGCAGGACCTGTGGGCCCATGGAAAGAGGAGCCCATGCTAGAGCAGGTTTGCTGGCAGGACTTGTGACCCCATGGGGGACCCACACCGGAGGAGTTTGCTCCTGCAGGTCTGCACCCCAATGGGAGAGACCCATGGGAGCAGTTCGTGAAGGACTGCAGCCCATGGAAAGGACTCATGTTGGAGAAGTTCATGGAGGACTGTCTCTCATGAGAGGGACCTCACGTTGGAGCAGGGGAAGAGTCCTTGCCCTGAGGAAGAAGCAGGACCTGAAACAACATGACCGTAACCCCCATCCCTGTCCCTGTCCCCCTGGGCTGCTGGGGGGCAGCAGGGAAAGATTGGAAGTGAAGTTAACCCCGAAGTTAAGGAGGAAGGGAGGGGTGGGGGGAGGTGTTTTAAGATTTGGGTTTATTTCTCACTGCTCTACTCTGTGTGGTAATAAATTAGATTTATTCCTCTCCAAGTCTGGTCTGTTTTGCCTGGGATGGAATTAGTGAACGATCTCTCCCTGTCCTTATCTCGACCCACAAGCCTTTCATTATACTTCTTCTCCCCTGTCTAGTTAAGGAGGTGGTGGGCCCCTGGACTTCAGCCCGGGTCGACCCACCACACTAGCCCACCTGTAGTTTGTTTATTTTTTTAACGGATGTTTTGGGTATCATAAAGAAGCTCATATGTATGCAACCACTGACCACCAACAACCCTCACCACCTGCACTGCCTCTTGGATTAATCCAAGGCCCTGAGCTGATCACTCCTTGTCCCATCCCACTCGGTGGGTGGAAGGGATAGGTAATTTTTTAATTCTCTGTGCCTTAATCAGGAGTAACAACAATTACTCTAGAGGTTCAAACAAACCACAGATTTAGTTAAAACCCAGCAGAACCACAAAAGGATAGCAGCTTGGCAAAAACGGAAACAACACTTAAAACAGCAGAACTACGAGAGACACTGGCTCAGCAAAACTTGTGACGGTATTACCCCAATGTGCTGAAAATGAGGTTAGAGACAAAGAGAGTGGCAGAGAGGAAAAGAAAGACAGAAAGAAAGAAAACGGAAAAATTTCACCATCTCGAGGACCCAGCGGAGCCCTCTGCTTGTGGCTGCAGCCCTCGGATGGTGGGCAGGCAGGCGCGAAGCTCTGCACTTGCGGTTGGGCACGCACCAAAACCTTTTGTTTAACCCTCTTCTAACCCAGTGTACCCCCACCCCACAGGCGGGGTTTCGTCACCCCTGAGCATGCTCAGTGTGCGCTCAGGAATGTTCCAGAATATTCAGGAATGAGTCTCTGGGCTGTGGGGATCTTGGGGGTCTCACTGCCCCCTCCCTTCGGGGCTGACCAAGCAATGGCCTCTCATGGGCACTCATGCACAGCAGAGGTCTTTGTCTGCATGTTGCAAGAACAGGGGGATGGGCTCCCCAGACAGCACCCTGCCCTGCAGGTTCTGCCCTCGGTTGACACTCCCTCGTTCAAGATGGATGGCTGGGACATTCACTTGTTATTGGAGCATTACACTGCTACTATGCAATAAACCACAGCTTACAGTTTGTAATTAACATTAACTCTATCAGATTATCAAACTCCTTACTGTACTTTATATCTTATGACCTTCCTGCTCCAATCATTTCATTATTTTTAGTTTCCTCGACCAAGTTAGTGTCTCTTTGTGCATCCTCTATTACAGAGGAAGGCAAGATCAATTTTTCACCACTTTGCCAGAAAGGTCTCTCAGACATAGCAGCAAACTTCGGAAACCGCTTCTGCCCCACTTTACCAATACCAATACCACCTTTCTCTTCCTTGGCTATTCCTCAAAATGTGGTGGAGGTTTTTGTTGGGATTTTTTTTCAGTTTTGAAGTCTGCTCCAGAAGCGGAGCCAGACCAAATGTTCTGCTTCTTCAAGCTAGCCAAAGGAGTTTAGCACATAAGGTCAGAGGCCACACGACCTTTCTATCACCTGGCTTTAAACTGCAGAAAGTCCTCAGATTCAGACTAATGCACTTTGTGCGCAGGTATCCCTGACCGGGGAATGGACACCATTTTTACAGCCGAGAGTCTAAGACAACAGTTGCTGGAATTCTTTCTGAACGGCTACCTCCTCAACACAACTACCAGTCCAGATTCAACTCTTTCAAAAGCATTTTCATAGAAGACTAAAAAGAATCAGCCCTCCACAGTACAGGCAAAGCAGCCTTTATAATCTACTAACATATTGCAAAAAAATTCTCCAAATCCAGATTTATCATCTTTCACTCCTTCAGTATTTTCACACAGATTTGATAATGGAGCAAATTATTTTCCAGAATTTTGGAAAAAATCAATATTTATCATTTTGTTTTGCTTCTACACCAATGAAGCTAACACAGACCTTGCTATGAGCAACACAGGGCAGTGTCCACTACAGACGCAGCTTATAAATTAAAGAGCAGCCAGCTTAAGACTAATGCCTGGCATCTATATCAATTTCCACAAAACAGGCATGCACAACATCCAGGAGCAGAGCCCAAACTAACCAAAGGCTCCCAATATACTTTGCACACAAGACAAAAACAGACTTGAATTTTCAAGGAGACTGACTGGTGAAGCTTACATCACAACACACTGATACCACTGTAACAGACGGCATGAAATGAGGCAGCACTGAGACCAAACATGTATCTGGAGAACAGCATCAAGACCTGCTCACTAGGTTTACTGTGCACACCAACAAGACCTTGATAAAGAGCTTCTCAAAACAAAAGCTGGACTGGACTTAACCAGAAAATCAAAAAGGAGTGTTGTTCCATTGAAAGCCTTATGCCCAGAGGTTGGCTTGCTGAGAATAAGACATGGAAGCACATACAGAGGAAAGATACCAAACACCTGTGAAAAAGACACTCTCTATTCATCTACGCCAAGAATGAACAGCAGAGGTTTCACTAAGAGTCATTTAGACTGAATGAGCAGGAAGATAACTTGTATGCATTAACAAGCTTGCTACAAGAAGTTACTCAACATACTTGAGACCTAATCATGGAGAGACGTGCTTCACTTTGATCCATATTACGGTAGTACCTACAAGCACTTGCCCAAATGACACTGGGGGCTGTTCTCCTACACAGAAAGGCTTCCCTCAAAGAGTGCAGACTGCCTCCTTTCCTCAGCTTTGGCAGCCCTTTATTTTAAGAAGCAAAGCCAAGACACAGATTAAGTGACCTTCCTACAGTCACATCGAGTTGGAGGAAACACAAGGAATAGAAAATAGGTACTCCAGCTTGAGAGACTGGACCCCCATCCTCCTTACCAGGCAAACAGAACACTATACTGCATTCAGCTTGAAATATTTTAGGGAAGTGACGTGCAAATTTCTTTCCTGCACTCCTGAACAACAAAAAATGCTTTCTAACCCTGCATTTCAACGAGAAATGAAATACAAGTCAAAGCTTATAACACAAGAGGCTCCTCTTTAAGGATGGGGAAGCTGCTGGATCGCAGCCATAAGGTTTATGGGGATATGTACTCCAGCCCTTGCTCCTGAGACTTCAAGTTTCCAATTTACAGATTTATCTCTATGCAAAGCTAATGCCCACACACACACACACATACAAGACGTACGTGCAGATCATGAGCTTTTGCCAGGATCTGCTGCTATTTATACACAGGGAGTCAAAATTAGGGATACCACATGCTAAGTTTCTCGTCCTCATTGCCAGGTGGCAACAAGAGGTCAAAGGCAATCAGGACCTCTCCAGGCCTACAAGCAGTCATTTGTTTGCTGAAGAGTGATTTTAAATGATCTTTTATGAAATATTTAATTCTGCTAATAGTAATGTACAAGGCCCATAAATTCAGAGTTAGCTTCCAGCCAAGGTACAAAATGCAGGAGCAGCAAAGTTAAACAGAATCCATGTAGTGGACAATAAAAAAAACACAGCAAAACAGCTGAAGATAGATCATTTGTAAATACAGTGAGTGACATGCAAACATATCACCTTCAGCAACATTTATGAGAAGCAAACTCAACAGCCTTAATTTCCAGGAAATATTAGTAACCTGCTGAATAAAATTGCGTCTTTCAGTATCTGAAAGTGGCTGCCCAAAGTTAATCATCACTTCATGAAGTTTAACCAGCCATTTGCATTAAGGGTTCCACAGAAGCACTGTAGTTAGAAATCAGAATTTAAAAAAGGCTAGTCATTAGATCTGAAACATTAAACAATTAGAAGTAATTCATATTTTAATTAATGGTTTTTATTACTTCTAGATGTTGCTAAGGATACCTGGGATACCAGCCCTGATCTTATTACAGTCTGCCTGAACACTGGAAATACCTTAAATATTTTTTTCATATCAGTGAAGTGCACATGAAAGATGAGAGCCCTAGGTACGTGGGGTATGTTTCTTTTAAAGCATTATGCTCTTCACATAACTCTGCTACTGCAAAAGTGCTCTCAAATACCCCCGCAGCCAGCCTGCAATGTTTTCAAAATGAACACAAGATTCTCAATATAGCAAATCAACTGCTTCTGGCTCTGAACAGCTTTGGGTGAAATCCTCAGACAAACTCTTTGTCGCAGGGACAAGATCCCACTCATCTGCCCAGGGCAGGAGGATGAGGAGCAGATGCCTCAAGGCAAGGAAGCCTCATAGGAAGCACCCCTCATCCCAGGAAAGAGGGGAGGCCTGGGCTCCCAGGGGCTGCTCGGCAGGGGAATGCCAGAGCGTGCTTTGCAGCCAGTGGGAAGCTCTCCAGGTGGAAGTTATAAATTAGGCATCTCCAGAGATCTCATTCACTTTACCCTTAATAAATTTACCACTTTTTAAAGTGGAAAGACCTTTTGAATGGCTTCAGTCAAACTAACCACATGGGATGCCTTAGCTCAGATGCACGTATGCTCAACCCCAGGTTTTCAGCCAAGAATTATACAGCCGCTTTGGGGACGCGGCTGGTATTACGAGCCGCACGACCCCTTCAAAACCTACCCCAGCTATGTTCCTGAGGTCTGACGGGGCACAGAGCACCACCACTGCATCTTGGAAAGGAATATGCAAATACAACTAACCTGTTTCAATCTCCCCTGTTCTTTTTTGATCTATGCGTTTTCCCCTGGTATTTTCCAAGCAGTCCACATTCAGCTCCCCCTACCTCAGCAAAGCCATTCGCCCTTGTCCACAATATTAAAAAAGCAAGCAAACAAACAAAATCAACCCACGCCCCTGGGGTACTACTGAAGCTATTAATGTACCTATACAGGCTGGCACTTTTTATTTTAAAGAAGGGATGCCTATTTGTTACTTGCCAACACCTCCTTATTTCAGTTAATCTCACCCTGCAATGTCCTTTTTAGTACAGCTTAAAAAAATTGGCAGTTTACAACACCACTAAGGAACAGGATGTTTTTCCATATTGCAGGGCCAGAGAAAAACAAGGGACACAGAGCAGACACCAGCAGAGATTCCCACACCAGTGGCCAGCAGTTGCTGCATATTCCTGACTCAGGCACACCCCATAAAGCGAGGGAAAATACCAACATTAAGATGAGTTAAAATTTGTTATGAAAAACAAGAAATAACACATTCATCCCCATGGATGCAGACTAAGCAGTCCAGGACTACTCTAAGCTCCTAAAGAAAAAACCTCACCACTTCCAAACTAACATGCATTTGTTTGAATCTGATGACTATGGACTTAATTTTGGAAGGTGCTCTGGGATACAGTAATAGAGCCGAGGGAGACCCGCATGCTTCCAAATCGTAAAACCGCAGCGTCTCCACTCCCTTGGGATGGTGCTACCACCTCAGGACTGTCAGTCTGAATTACATTCTTCCTCTTCGACTCTGACATTTGGTAAGCAAGCCTCCTGGATTGCAGCCATCCTGCTCCTACGTCCCACAGAGATGACAGTGGCTCCATTTCACCTGTTCAGCAAACTCCAGCATTGGGACCAGCTTCAGAGGAAAAAAGTCAGTATACAGTGAGCCAGAAGAGCACTGGTGGGAGTGAAGAAGGCATAAGACAGAGGGACTACCTATCATGCTCCCAAGAGGGAAGGCTGCATTATCTGCCTCCTGTGGAGGAGCTGCACCTTCTCTGGAAGCAGCTCACGACAGCAAGCAAAGCCCCAGCCACTTCCACGCTTTACTATTTTATACTACCATGTTCTGGTAAGGCTGCAACCAGAGAAAGCAGCAACAATTCTCTCCTCTGTGCGCAGGAACTGACTGTAGTTCTCTGTCCCAGTATTAATCTAGGCCCAGGGGATAAATCCTCCCTGAGCAAAGAAAAAGCCCTGGAGATAAATTCAGGAGAAATGCAAGTGAAATCCTCTGGGCACTGCACACGCCTGCATCAGACTGACATTGAGTGCAGGGTTCTTCATGTTCTCTTGATCTTTCACCTCCACCCTGTGCACCGTGCCAGACACTGGCAGGAGAGAGCTACAAGGTCACCGCCTTAAGGCTGGAACGCAAACCTTCCACAGGAGGTTGGCTCCTGCCAACAGAACTGGTTTAATTAGGGGAGACCTCCCCTAGCAAGGAAGGTACCCAATAAGGCACTGCTGAGCTGCTGAACCACTCAAGTTACAGAGCTGAGGGCCAGACAACTTCCTTCACAGCTACACAGCAGCTTTTTCCTCCCCTTAGCCAGAAACTCCAGGGAAAGAGACAACTGGCAGGCGATTTGAAACAGCAAATTCACACAGCCTGCTTGCAAGAGAGCAGAGAGCTGCTGTGCACACGCAGCTCAGCACGCCACGCACCACGCGCAGGGTATCAATACGTGTTATCCACACACAGGACAAGCAGCCAGCTATAAATTTGTACCTGGGAGATCATGCCTGATGGTGAAAGCCATCCCTCAGCAGATACTGGAGACTAGCAAGGACTGAGAAACCCTCTGAAGTGAAACCTTCTTCATGGGGTGAGAAGCAAGAAGGACGTTGAACTTTGGAAACTTCCAATCCCACTGCCCCCTCCCAAAAAATGCTGCACTGACCTAAGCAGCACTGAGCTGTAGTCAAGAGCATCTACAAGTTGCATGTATATTCTGCAGTGAACTCAATGGATTGGTTTTAATCCTCGAGATCTGGAGGACTGATATCTGGAACCCAAGGCAGTACTTTCACACCCTTCCCTCTGTGCAGACCTAGTGCAGTCAGTCCAGCCCATGCCTTCGCTTCTTTTCCACTCGGAGATTGTGAATACAGCCTACTGCGAGCACAGACTTTCCCAGTTGCAAGGTGCTCCGATACCAGGGTAAGGACAAGCTGTTCCTGGCACACCAGTTCACATCACTGCACTGCTTCACTTGAACAAGAAACCTGTCAACATTTTAAAGAGTGGATTTTATAGCCTGCACAGCAGAAACAGGTGCCCAAGTTTCACTTTTCAACACACAAGTGTGACAAAAGGAATGTCCTGAGTCCAGAGTAAATTAATTCCACAAATATATGTTTCAACAGCCCTTAGTACCAGTATTCAGACTATGACTTTCTAATAAGTAATTCATCGTAAAAATAAACCAAATTTTCAGCTGGAAGTAAAAGGAACCTCAGGAAATTTGAAGCTCGACCTTTCTGCATCTGTTGGAAAGCCATCAGGATCTTATCTCACCTGCTTATCCCATTGAGCTCCCTTCCTACCCCTGCGTCACAGTTTGATTAAGGCATCTTTTAAAATTTGACCTTTAATTCAAATGGAAAGAAACATTCCAAAAGGATATATGTTTCCTAGATTTACTGAGATATCAAATTTAGTTTTCATTGGACGTTACTGCAAACATGAACATTAAATCATCAGCGCCAAGTAGGAGAGAACCCAAAAACAATGATATAACCAGACAGTATCAGAAGGGATTGGACCAAATGCTTTTGTAGGCAACTATCCAAATATGTGATGCACTGACACGTTAGCTCATAGGATGTAAGAACATCCTTGAATCCACCTGAAAAAAAAACTTCTGAGGACTGACTACACCAACATTTTCCTGGCAAGTATCTTCTCTGCCAGCAATAAATCCCAGCTCAATACATATCTAAAATGATATATATTAGAGGGCATGTGTTTAAGAGTATTAAGTCAGCTTAAATTACTTGGGCAAAATTTTAAATATGTGATAGAAATCTAAAAAGGAGGGGAAAAAATTGAGAGAGAAAACCACTGCACTATTAATGCCGAGTTGTTACTTTTTTAAAAAGCAGATCTGTACAGCAGCATAGCAAAGAATGCAGTGATCACAATTCAAACCAGACAGCAATCTAAGGGAATGCTGATCCTGGATACAGCAGAGTGAAACATTCACAGCATTCAGATGTTCCAAATATGTCGGCTACCCTAATGCACTCCAACCCAGTTCTACCTACATAGGACATTTTCTATGAAAATGTTTCTGTAAAGTTCCCTTTGTTTGCAGTGTTTTTCTTGTGCAAAAATATTACAATGATTTCTTAAATATATTTAGACTTGCACAGCAAGAAAAATATATACTATAATTGGGCTTGGCAATCAGTTCTTTTCTTTAAATGCGTGACATTTCAGAGAAAAAGTTTTAGTGGTAACATTTTGTACTTCAAGCATCTGCACAGAGAAGCTTCATCCTTAAGTGTCGAGCCTGAAAACCACGACGGCAGTGAGACATGTGCCACACATTAAGTGCAACAAATGCAATTCACCTACCTCCTGGCATAACGAAGACACAGGATGAATGCTGTTTGTGCAGGTTAGTGGCACAATATTGAAATGTCCACAAATGAACATTAAATTCCTTAATAATATTCATTAATCTCATAGGCAGAGAATGTTAAAAAAAGGCACCCGATGTAACTTTTCAGAAAAGCAGACACTAAGTTCATGGGGCATTATACATGTTGGACAGAAATGCAACCACAGTTAACATTTCCAGGGCATTTGCTAACTTCAAGCAAATACCAAGGTTTTGAGGGTTTTTGCATCCAACTTTTCCGTAGAGGCCAGGCAGGATTTTTTTGCTTTAAAGCTACGGGATCTGTCATTATGGCCTTTAACACTCCACCTTTCACAGAACCACAGAATGGTAGGGGTTGGAAGGTACCTCTGGAGATCATCTAGTCCACCCCTGCTGCTAAAGCAGAATCACGTAAAATAGGTTGCACAGGATTGTGTCCAGGCAGGTTTTTAATATCTCCGGAGACGGAGACTCCACAGCCTCTCTGGGCAGCCTGTTCCAGTGCTCTGTCACCCTCAGAGTGAAGAAGATTTTCCTCGTGTTCAGATGGAACTTCCTGTGTTGCAGTTCGTGCCCATTGCCCCTTGTCCTGTCACTGGGCACCACTGAGAAGAGTCTGACCCCTTCCTCTAGACATCCAAACTTAGATATTTATAAGTATTGATGAGATCCCCTCTCAGTCTTCTGTTCTCCAGGCTAACAGGCCTTTCATCATCAGAGAGGTGCTCCAGTCCCCCAATCATCCTTGTAGCCCTCCGCTGGACTCTGTCCAGGAGATCCCTGTCTTGAACTGGGGAGCCCAGAACTGGACACCAAACTCCAGATCTGGCCTCACCAGGGCAGAGTAGAGTGGGAGAATAACCTCCCTCGACATGCTGGTCACGCTCTTCTTAATGCATCCCAGGATACCATTGGCCTTCTTGGCCAAGAGGGAAAATTGTTGGCTTATGGAGAGCTTGTTGTCCACCAGGATTCCCAGGTCCTTCTCTGCAGTACTTCTTCCCAGCACGTCAGCCCCCAAAGCTGTACTCATGCTTGAGGTTATGCCTCCCTGGGTGCAGGACCCT
>VWZZ01007185.1:64980-115440 GCA_013399095.1 Psophia crepitans | reverse complement strand
CCTGTCCCAGACTTACAGGTCTGTAGACTGAGTACCTCAAGGACAACTGAATATTGAAGACGGATGCAAAGGCTGCATTGAGAATCTCACCCTTTTCCTTATCCTTAGTAGTCATGTTCCCTGCCACATCCAGTAAGGGATGGAGATTCTCCTTGGCCCTCCTCTTACTGTTAATATATCTGTAGAAACATTTTTTGGTGTCTCTAACTCCCATGGCCAGGTTGAGCTCATGCTGGGCTTTAGCCTTCCTGATTTTTCCCCTGCATATGTTAGCAACTTCCTTGTACTCTCCCCGAGTTGCCTGTCCCTTCTTCCATTGGATTTAAACTCTCTTTTTTTCCCAGAGACTCAGCAGAAGTTCCCTGTTCAGCCACACCGGTCTTCTTTCCCACCAGCTCGTCTTACACCACATGAGGACAGCCTGCTCCTGGCACCTTTAAGACTTCCTTCTTAAGGAGCGTCCAGCCTTCCTGGACCCCTTTGTCCTGCAGGACCGACTCCCAAGGGACCCTCCCTTCCAGCGTCCTGAACAGATCAAAGTCTGCCCTCCGGAAGTCCAAGGAAGCAGTTTTACTTCATCTATGTGAGCAAGAGATCAAAATGTTCAAAAAAGCTTTTCTTTCTTTAATCACAGTCTAAAAGTTAGTAATTAAAATAGACATTCAAGAACATCACTGTAGCATTTCTCTTACCTCTACAGATAGGAACAGGAAAGTCCCACGATGCCGTATTTACAGAGTTAGCTATGCAAGTAAGCTGAGGGTGGCCATCCAAAATGTATCCAGTTACACAGCTGTATCGGATTTTGTCACCAACATCAAATCTTGTACCATACAAGATACCCTTTGGTGGAACTCCTGGATTGCCACAGGAACTACTCTGTAATTCTGGAGAAAATACATTTTTATTACTTATCATGTTTTCATAAATCAATACTTCACTTTGCTGAAGAATATCGAACACATAAATTATGGCAACTTTGTGCAGATAGGGTATTTTCATGGGTATTATACAACTCAATACTGAAAAGCTGCTGCTGACTTAGCCTAAGCATCTGCTTATGTACACACATATCCAAAGGTAGAATATTATACTAAAATAAGCACAAGGTTTTCCTTAAGCTGCAGCTATAGATATATTCATATATTCTTCTTAATTGATAGCAAAGAACTCCTTACATAGGAAGAGAAAACAAAGGAATTTGACATATGAGTCTTAAGTTATACCAATGCAAAACAATAAACAAAACTGTAATACAGACATAAAAGAACATCAGATTCAAATCAACCAAAATTTGGAAGAATAAATAAAAGTACTCAAGACCCTAGGAGAAGGTTTTAACAAACATAAGCCTGAGTATGATTAGGAAGCTATTGAATGACAATAGATATTCGATAATTAGGCAAAAGTGATGAAATACTGTGGGTAACTGAATTCTGAGCAAAGGATTAATTCATTTAAACATATAGCATGCCATAGATCTGGGTGACTTCTACTCTAATGCGAGCATTAAACCATTGAGAATCCAAAATGAGTTGTGGCTCTGCTGTTAGTTTGATCTCTAAGGACATTAATTAGAATTCAGTACTAGGCAGTACTCACACTCCTACTGGTATACCCTTTTGACTCATGTTTCAGCATCTTTAATAGCTTGATTACAACATTTTCCATCATTTTCTGTTGTCTTCTTATGGACATAACAAGATTTTGCGCAAATGCGAGCAAAAGAGACTTCATAACCCCATCCTGAAGCCTTCAAATATTGTACCAAGTACACTTACCAGTCTAATGCTAACAGGGAGGAGGCAAATCAGGTAAACCTGTACTTAGATTCATAGTTAATTTCCCTAAACTACCAAGTAAGGAAACAAGACGGAAGAACAGGATACATATGTGTCCTCATTTCTTTTCTTCAGTTCCATGCAACAATATTATTCTTCTGCATCCCTGATGTACTCATGAGCGTGTGCACACAGGCACATACACACATATATATTAACATATTTAAATATATTATACAAAAAATAATTTGAACTGTTATAGTAGATTTCAATTTAAGAAAAAAAAAGGTATAAATTGTTATCCAAACAAGCAGTATGGCTGGTGAGACACAACACATCATTGTCAAATTTCCTTGCCAAGAACTACCAAGTACTAGGATATATTATTAGTTTTCCAATATCAGCCATGAAAAAAAACTATGTAACAGTTATTAAAAGGAAGAATCCAGTATAGTCATACATATATGCTACATATGCTATACATGTCTATACATATATGTGCTATATATATTATATGCTACCAATATGTTGATCTGCAAAACTTGCTGTACCAATCATGTTTTGATGTGAATATGTTAAATATGCGAATCAGTTGCTGATGTTGGTGCTGATGTTGCTTTCTTTCTCTGACATAATAAACTGCGTGGATCTGGATCTGACTTTCATTGCCTTGCACAAGGACACAACACAGAAGTAAGAAGATAGCCTGCCTCATCTTGGTCACTTCAAAGCTCACCTCATGGCTGATATTCTTATTTCTGCTTTATCAAAAGTGTTCTGTCTTCCAACAAAATTCCCCTGTCCTCAAATCTGCTTGCAAGTTTTACAGTGAAGGCAATGCTGCAGTTGACTCCTGCATATTTGCTCAAAGGGATTTCTCTTAAATCCTTAAAAGGTTTTCAAGGCCACTCCAGTTATTATTTATCATTATAACATCTCAAAATAGAGGTAAGAATAACATCCTGTGGATTTTGGTTATCCTATGAATCATATTATATTAACTTCAAAACTCTGCCTGTACACAGTGTTTTTATTTTCAGCTTCTCCAAGAAGCTGAAGTCTTCCAGAGACCTATGTTTCTTAGTGCTTTGTAAAAAGGTCACAAAAAGATTTCCTGTCCTTTGAAATGAAGGGTATAAAAACAAGTGATGCCTTTAAACAGTCACTGCCTAAAACTGCTTGCTTTATTCTTACTGCTGCCTCATTAAGAATTACACACAGAAGGCAATATATTCTTAGCATGTTATAATATATTTTAAAGCACTAATCAAAAATCACCCTCCTTCTAAAATAAAACTCTTTTTCCGGTTGTTATACCATGACTCATCTAAAAAGAATACTTGGTATTTTACATTAATTTTTTAATATTATGAAAGTGGCTAATGAGTATGTTACTACTTCTCACACTTCAAGTCATTTTTCTCCTGATTCTAGATAATAAAGTAGAAAATTAATTTAAAATACATTAGTTTCCTCTGTGACTATTTTCATTTTGAACGTATACGAGTGCATTATTTTGAGGGACGTGTGTGTAATTCACCAAGTAACTGCATTAGTCTTCTTTAATAGGTAGTATCTATTTTCAAACTGAATGTGACACTGTACTACCAACTCCCTGCCATTTAAAGCTATGGATTATTACCCTGAGATTGTCATCTGTCAGGGAACACAGGAACTGCCTAACTAGATAGTAATTTTTGTTCAGCTCTGCACAGATTCTTGACTTCAGTGACATTCTGATATTCAGTAATGTTATGAAGCATGGAAAAGTATTTCCTTTTTAACTTGCCACATAGTAATTTGGTTGAAATTCTCCTTGTTCATGTATTCTGAAAATGAGCATAATTTAATTTTTTTGCACCATCCTACTTTTTTACATTTTTATTGTGTATTGTTGCTCATGTCCTTTTTAAAGTAGCTGTCTCAATTGTTTCAATCTCTCTCCAAGTACAAACTTTCTTTGTCCTAGATTTAATTGTCAGTTATATCTGAAATCATGTGCACTGTTTGCTTGTGCAAAACCAAAATGTTTTTCTAGATCAATATTCCACCTGTGAGGTACTTATGAACATATTTGTCCTCTATATTTTTACATGATGATAAAACACTGAGATCAAAATACCCTTCAGTACTTTTCAATAAGTTTCTATTTCATTAATTCCTATCAATGTCAATGGAAATTCTGTTCAAAGACTGTGGATAAAATATGCCTCGGAGAGTTCTGTTTAGCAGGAATGGACAAATTCCTTTAAAGAGTTTAAATAGCAGAAATTCAGCTACTTATAAATACTAATTAATAAATTATTCACATTAAATATAATTTCTTTGTGACAATCATTTCAAAAAACAAGGCTGGCAGAAGTTGAGTCTGTCTTAGTGTTCATTCAAGGAGAAACAAGTCATAACTAGATACAGAAATTTCAAATTTACTTTCTTTTTCATTCAGATTTTAAATCAGGATTTTTTTTCTTTTATGCTATTTATAAAATCAAGAGTAGCACCTGTCCTCTCTAAACTGTTTAAGCATGAAATTTATAATTTGATGTCAAATGTCCAGAACAAGTATTTGCAAATGTTCCAGTAAAAAATGCATTTGTCATATCATTGCATTGCGTTCAGCTCTGTGGAAATTTTATATTAAAAATTTTGGAACATAAAGAATTTTGTCTTTTTTAAAGGCTTGATCCTTATCTTTATCACAGTTTTTGTTCACAGCTATTACAAATTATTATGATCCCATTTTTCCCCAACTAAAGTGAGAAACACTGTCCCTATCAAATGCATATTGTCATGAGGAGTTACTCATTGAAAAACCTATTAAACATCCCAATAGAGGCTAATACTTCTTTAATTTATTACTTTTGAAATTGAATACTCCTGGTATGCCTACACTGTCAGTTTGGATATCTCCCTACATTACTGCATGGCACCAGTCCTAGACTGCTTGTTCACTCATGTCTGTTATTCCAAACAGTAATTCCTCTGCCAGACAAACCTCAGTGTCATCTAGAAAATATGCCATTCTAGGAACAACTCCAGTTGTCTTTTGGGACAGGACTTGGTGGAACTGGAAATATGAGAACATGGTTGGACTCATATATCCCTTGGAAAAGCAATGCATACGTAGTTTGTCTTATTTACAAATGAGAATAATTTGGTATTGCAGACTCAAGACTGATTTCAGAAAGTCTGCATGTAGTATGGGTGGGAATATGATGAGTGTCATACATTCCAAGATTCCCAAATATTAGGAAAGATGATACATTTGTAACACTGTGAAGTGGCCTGAAATTCAGTTGTCCAAAATTCACCTATATCAAATCTTGTAATGGTTTATTTTAGTTGCACATAGTTTTCCAAAGGTTTTATAAACTGGAAAAGTAACTTAGATGCATAGTTTCTATATTATAATATTTTGGTGTTTTTCATCAAAAAGTATATTTTGCTTAGTTTCTTTTCTATTCTGTCCTCATTCACATTGTTCTGAATATGTAAGTAAGCACGGTCTAGATTTAGACCTAAAAGGGACTAGGATTAACTAATGATTATAGAAATACCATTGTCTTCCAAGGTGCCTTTTGAAATATACATATATATACCTGTCCCACTTGAGTTACAGAGTAAGGGAAGGTACAACAAAAATTTGGAGTAGGCAATATTAATGCAGTGAAGGAAAAAATGAAAAACTTAATATCTAAGTGGCAATTTAACTGCATAAATATGTATGTTTGAGAGATCAAAGAAAGAGACATTATAAATGAATGTTTTGAAAGGTCTATCATGAGCAATTCAGATTTGTTAAAACAGAGATTAAATGAAAAAAAAAAAATCCCTTCTGCCAAAATCCAGGTCTCTCCTTTGTAGTAATTCAAGAATAAAAATGGTTATTTCTTGATTCTAACAGAGCTCTCACCTCATGATACATGTGCAGAGTGAAGAGTCACTATTCTGAAATTCACATTTGTTTATACATTTATTGTAAGAGAAATAACAGTTTGTCTTAACGAAAGATTTTCTTTTACTTTCTTCATTTTATATAGGTCAATCAGAAGAGGCTGTCATATTCTGGTATCTATCTATAAATAGGTAGGCAAAAGGAAGTCTGAGAAAGATTTACTTTTTTTCCTAAACGAAAACAAGTTAGAGCATGTTTTTTCTTCTTCTGTTCTTAATTGCTCTTTCTTGCTGGACAAATAACTTTGTAACAGCAACCTCACTGAGGATCTCTACTGTTCACTAAAGATAATACAGCTAATTATATTACATAGTTTCTTACTTATTTTTTAATGAATGACATAATTTTGGTGGGGTTTTTTTCGCCTTTGAAATTATTTTCATGCCTGACAGAGGAACAGTGACAGAGGAACTTGGTTCTCTGAAGTAAAGCTACTGGTTAGTATAAAGGTGTCATCTAAAACTGTGTCCTGAGGGAACTTTAAACGTAGATCCTTATACTGAATTTGATTTTGATTCTAAATACATTGAAACAATCACTTTTGTTGAAGACGTTTGCCTTCTTTGCAAGTAACACAAAAATGTTTCTATTTATTACATTAAACTAAAGTGTTATTTTTATAGGAACAAACCCGTTTCAGCATTAAGCAACTTAGGTCTGCATTCATATAATTATTCTACAAGGAAGAGAACAACAGCAACAAAATGTACAGTAAAAACCCTTCCAGGATATGTGAAGGAAACAAATTATAATTGTAGTACTGCAGTAACATTGATACAGTGATCATGACAAATGTAATACAAGAAATGGTCTAGGATTTGCAACGCATTCCTTTCACACACGATACACTGTTTGGAATATCTGTTTAAATCAGCCGAAGGCACAGAACTACACTAGAAAGCTGAAAAACCATGCAAACAGACAACGGCAGTCACTAATTACCACATGACAGCATAATCCGGCACCAAGTGAAATCAACTGAATGACGACTATATGCTTCGGTAGATATGGTTAAATCTGACATTCCCCTGTGCCCAAGTGTTACCTGAAGGGAATGACAAGCAGATAATGACCAAATAGTTAGCTAGGAGAGCTGTACAGTTAACAGCACTAGGCACTCTTATTTGCCTTTACCAAATTCCACTTGACTTTGACTACAGTTTTATCTGCAGTACATTCCTGTACAGCTGCTGAGGGCACCAGTTAAACCCCAAGTATGAGAAAGGTAAATTCATATAGTGCATGGACTGAGAAACACCACTGGAAAGTACTTGAAGTTTTGGAATGGGTGTAGAGTGGCTAATGTCACAGATTGCTTCATGCACACCGCTCTCAAAGTATTCAACCCCACCAGGAGAGTCCAAAGCCTGAGGTACTGTATCTGTCACATGTGGTGGTTGTTCAGCTTTCCAAGTGGATGAAGCCCAGGCAGATGCACCCTGCCTGCCATGCAGTGGCTGTGTAGATATGTCCATATATGAGTCAGAGCAGGATTGTCCTATCTAGACTGCAGTGATTCTGAGCTCTTTTTTGGCACAGCTATATTCTGTGGGCTGCTGGGAAGAGGCTGAAGTAATTACACAGCAAAGATTATTTCAGAGTCCAGGACAATCTAAAAAATATATATAAAATAATCCTAAAACCTATATCGTATCTCTATTCCTTCTTCAATATGTATTTCTTACTATGTCTTTCAGAGTTACACAAAAGAATTTCAGTTTCAGTTTCCGAATTATTATGGTAAAAAATATCTCATAGTACTATTTATTTTCATTCTACTATTGTCTCAGTGTTTCATCTTATTTAGTCTTATGCTAGCTACTTTGTAAATGTTGCATTGTTCCTCACTGACTGTCCTTACCTGGAGAATCTGCCAAAGATATAGAAAGCTAACTGAATTTGGGAAAAGGTAGTTTACTCATTGAAGGAGAATGTCATAGCACAAACAAGTTGTGTGGATCATACAGACAGTGTCTCCACACAAATTTCACAGACAAGAACAGATACAGATAACAGTAAGTTGCCCAGAGATGCTGTGGCTGCCCCACCCCTGGAAGTGTTCCAGGCCAGGCTGGATGGGGCTTTGGGCAACCTGGTCTAGTGGAGGGTGTCCCTGCCCATGGCAGGTGGGTTGGAGCTGGACGATCTTTAAGGTCCTTTCCAACCCTAATCATTCCATAGTTCTATGATACGTTGTCCAGCGCAGAGCCACTAAGATGATCAAGGGAGTGGAACATCTCCCTTATGAGGAAAGGCTGAAGGAGCTGGGTCTCTTTAGCTTGGAGAAGAGGAGGCTGAGGGGTGACCTCATCAATGTTTATAAATATGTTAAGGGTGAGTGTCGGGAAGATAGAACCAGGCTCTTCTCGGCCTCACTAAGCAATAGGACAAGGGGCAATGGGTGCAAATTGGAGCATAGGAGGTTCCGGGTTAACGTAAGGAAAAACTTTTTCACTGTGAGGGTGACAGAGCACTGGAACAGGCTGCCCAGAGAGGTTGTGGAGTCTCCTTCTCTGGAGACATTCAAAACCTGACTGGACGTGTTCCTGAGTGATGTGCTCTAGTTGGCCCTGCCTTGTCAGGGGGGGTTGGACTAGGTGATCTTTCAAGGTCCCTTCCAACCCTTGTGATTCTGTGATTCTGCGATTCTGTGATTCTGTGTGATACATATGTGAAATTTGATGTACTGTCATATCTAGGTTCCTATGGAAATTAAGGTTCCATTTTGCAAGACGTAACACAGATATTAGGAACATGGAAAGCAGAGAACAGAATGAAATAAAATACATTCTGTGGAAAGGTGCTTGGACTTCTTAAAGAGATTTAAGAAGAAATGTAAAAGTTGACACTTGAGCACTGATAGGTGTTGCTAATTAGTGAATTGACTCTTAAACTGTTATAAAACTAATTGGAAAGATTATAAACTAGAGACTAGCTAGTAATAAAGAGAAAGTATCTCTTTCAGCTTCCTGCTGGGAAAGGTCATTGAACTGACCAGTATATAGTCTGAGGATGCATGCCTCGTGTCTGACTTATTAGCCAAGTTTTCCCTGCCACAGGCCTTCTTCACAAATTGCATCATACCAGAAAACTTTTGGTATGTTTTTTTTAAAAAAGAGAAAAAATATTTCTGCTACTGTGGATCATTTAGGTTTTAAAGATGGAATTTAAAGTATAAAATAATGGCATAAAAGTTCACAAAGACAATCCATTTTCTCCTCATGAAAGGGATTTCAACACATGAGAATTGAGCACTAGGTGGCACCTAAAACATTCAAAGCTGTTGCATGACCTGAAAGAGTAACAAACATTTCCTTCTGTATAAATCAGTGGTAACAAAAAATTCCAATTTATATAACATATGCTTGGTATATCTATGCTGGAATATATATGTTTATAGATAGAATTACTTTTTGGAGACACTCTAGTGCCCTGTTAGAAGTATAAATGATGCAACTGACTACCTGCTTCTTTTTTGCAAAGGACATGCTGTCTCTTACAATGAAATTTCAGTCTGCTTTCCACCATTATTGTTGGTATGAAGGACTCTTTAACAACATTGTTTACACATATTTAAGAAGTTAGAGCTATATCCCTGTACTTATTTTATAAATGTTTCTGGTTTAGCCATTTTGACAAAAGAAAGGTGGGCCTTAATTCTTTAATTTAGTTTTAATTTAGAAAGTTTTATGGTTTAGAATTTTCCTTTAGAAGACTGAATCATTATTTCCTCCAAAATCTGTATCATAGTTGTTTTTCCAGCACCACCATTTCTTGACAGAATTTATGTCCTTACTGTATTCAATGGCAAAGAGTCATAATCAACCTCTGATATGTCATGAGGACATTACCAAACTCTTCAGATGTCTTTTTTATATTTCACAGTGAATCTCAACTGGCAGGTTGAGGTTACTGTTCAATAGGTAGGATATGTAGTTGTTAGACAGTGCCTTTGTTTAGTCAAGACTAGATTGCTGTAATTACTTTTCTGAATGTTATCATATCCTTTCAACAAAATATCATCTTTAGAAAACACAAACTCTTTGTCCTTTTATGTGTCTCAAGATCTCAGCACATTAGGTGAAATTTAAAATCCTTAATCCAAGCTTCCTTTTAAAGTATTTTCAGGAATGCCTCCTGAAGCACTAGCACATCTTTCAGACAATGTATGGATATGATACAGCTTATTCAGTTAGTCATGTTTTATTATATTGCATAGCTGTTATTAATATGCGTTCATACTCTCAACAGTGTAATTTGTAGTAAAAATCAAGTAAAAAAAATCAAGTAAAAATAAATAAAGTGAAAATATTACATTCTCAAATACAATGTATCTTATTGTGAATCAAAATATTGTTATCAAAATACTGAAATAACGTCTCCATATGAAGATGGAAGTGTAATCCCTTCTCTTTACATCAAAATGTACTCAAGGATTTAGCATTCAGAATGCAGCTGAAAACACTGTTGATATATTAAGCAAGAGAAAGTTTATAATTAAAAGTGTACAACTAATAGTAGTAAAACTGTTTTATTTTGCTCATTTTTCTCAGTGTTTATGATATGACTTAGAAATACATCAAAATGCAGATCTTGCATAATAAAGTGCTATTCTTAGAGTCATTTTTCTAACCACAATCATACTTTTAGGGTCTGAATCAGACGGCTACCTAAGAAAGTCCTTTTTATTATAAAAGGTCTCTTTGGTTAATGTTAACCTCAGGTATAATATAAATCTTTCATTAAAAATGTCCAGACACAAGAACATTTAAAAATACTGGGTCAAGGATATATGCATGATTCTGCTTTTAATGGTACTTAGCCTGATAATTTCACAGTGCTGAATTGCATTATGGCCTAATGACTCTACTGCATAAGGTGAAATAATACAACATCACTGATCTTGTCCAAATTGCTTACGTGATGATTCATTAACCAGGAAAGGCAGTGAGATCAAATTAGCGGATTATAATGTGAATAAATAAACATCTGCAACAAGCCATTCATCAAGAGCAAGCACATAACCTTTGAATAACTTATATTGCATAAAACTTTGGTTTATAACTCGGTGCTGAGCTGTGCACCCACAATACTGTGCCTTCCAAAACAGTCAGCTTTCCACATGGGAGGGAAAGCACTTTCTATCCTAAACACAAAAGCTTTTCCCATCTACTCCACCTTTCCTTGTCACTTTTAGTAAGAATTCCCACATGTCCTTCACTTGGGACGCAGTTATCTGTAACTGTTATTTTATTTCACCATTATGCTATTATTTTCCTTTTGCAAGAATTAACGTTAGTGTTCGTATTCAGCATTCTATTATCACCTTCATTGCATGGGCTTGTGCATTTCTTAAATAACATCTCTCGAGCCTCAAAATTTGTGTGCTTTCCCTTGTGCTGGAGGCAAGTTCCCTGGCACATTTGGGGAAACATTTTCAGAATTCTCAAGTGTGGAAGAAAGAAAGCAGTATATTTTCTGATGAAACATATGATTTTGTTACACAGATATGATTTAAACTGTCTGAAAAAAGAAAGAACTTTCAAGCTGAATATGTACCAACTTTCTTCTATAAGCAAGTATCACTCGGCATAGGGGGAACTTCTTTATGTAAGCTATCATTTGTGGGGCTTGGTGAAACATGCTTAATTTTTTTCTAATAGTGAAAAAGTAAATGATATTGTAGTGCACATGATTGAGTACTCTATTGCCTCTGGGCTATGGACTACTGTGGGTATCTTTTTTTTTTCTTTTTTTTTCCCCAGAGGTTTTAAAATCAGAAAGGGATATTTATAATTTCTAGTCTGAGTCCTGCAGGAGCAGAGATCAGCACCCTTTGTTATTTCTGCATCGAAATATCTGTGTTTGAGACATAAACAGTAAAATACATTTAATCTTATGTTATAGATACAGTGATGCAGAGCATCTGCAAACTAATTCATGTGACATAGACATGTTAACTGTCTTTCAGCAAAGTCTCCTTTTTTAACATGTATAAGCTTGAACTCATATAGTCAGCCTCAAATCATGTCAGCATCCAGAATAACAGCTACTTTTAACCCCATCCCTTCAGGTTATGGGTCATTCCTCTCTTGACCAATCTGTTATTGGAATGAGTAGAAATGATCATAATTTGAGGGGGAAGAAAGTTTTATTGTTAAAATTAGTCCAGATTTCAATTAACTTCTTGTTGAACATCTGTGTTGACCACTCCTCTGGCTATCTTATCTCTACATGACAGGTTAATACTGAAATAACCATGTCAGCTATGTCACTGAACTTACTGGTATTTCTATATTAAGAAACTACTTGAACAACACCTCTTTGTCTTCTACTTTTAAATACTTTCAATATTCTCTGTTTATATTGAGAAAAAGAAAAATGATCTAGGAAAAGATAAGTTTAATAGCTTGCTGCAGTCCCACATAAATCACTGTTTGACAGAGCTTATGAAGTGTTCGTTGTGGTACTAACTCACTGAAAGATCATATATCTTATAGAGATCTTTGTAAAACTTCTTTAAAGAGTGACAGATTGGTATGTTGGAAGACCTAAACAATGTAAAGAAATATATACTATACAAGTAGGCTGCTAGCACAGTGTGAAATGGTAAGGAATAGGCAGAAATGTATCCTCAGGTCTGTATCTGACATGTCAATCATGTGAAGTAGAATCCTGCTTCAATGTATAAGGAGGAAAAAAAAAAAGTCAAATGATGGACAAAAAATATTTTCAGCATTAATTTTCCTTTTTAATGGAAAGGTGCTAATGAACCGAACATTTCAGTTTGATTTCCTCTCCTTTTTCCCCTGCACAATAGAGGTGAACAAGAAAAGTGAGAAAATCCATTTTTTACTTTGTTTCTCAACAAGTCTAAAAAGATATATTTTCATTCAGGGAAAAAGTCTATTTTCATTAAACATTGGAGCACGTTTGCATTTAACGTTGATTTGGTTATCAGTTGGTTACTGTATTAACGTGCCGGCTAAATGTAAATAGGAAGCTGTAAGGAAAAAAGAAAGAAGATGGAGACAGAGGCAAGGAAATTTTTGGATAGTGTCTAGCTTGTTTCAAGGAAAATCAAGCAAGTCTTCATTACAACATATTTTCTTTCCTCTACATATTTGTTGTATTAAGAAAAAATGAAAATTGAATTAGATTAGTGTTTATGTAAGCTGAAACTTTTGAGTATACTTTTATATCTCTGTTTCTGCAATAGTAGTAGTTTCATTTTAATCTTTCATTTATTTAAGTGCTGTACTGCTCTGTGTTCCTTTACATTAACACAAAGATACTGAGATTATGCTGGGACATAAGAAACAAACGTATAATCACTTAACTGCAATCAGTATGAATATTTCTACTTTCCTGTTATTTTTACAAGAGAATTTAAGTATGAAGTCTATAGTTGTGACAGGGTTGACTACTGTAAAAAGGTAACAAAACCTAAATTAATCAGATCTACAAACTGAAGATAAAATTGAGATTAGCATGCCATTTATATTGTGATCCTTCCTTGTTCACAGTTTTAAATAGCATTTTTCAATACAAATGAGAAAGCCCCAGGGATAACTGTTACACTTTATTTCTGTAACATATCAAAAGTTAGATTGAGAGTAGGGAATAAAAATCATTACTTGTTCACAATTTTTTATTTGTTTTGTGAAACAAAAGATACTTTGAAATGCGTAGTAATTTACTAAAAGCAGGAGTCATAACTCCCCTTAGCAGCTCTTTCATGAAGGATGATATTGGCATTGCTACATTACTGATATAAATAAAGCCTTCTCTTCCAATATTACAATTTATCTGACTACTTAGTTATTAAAACCTTTGAGTTATTTAGTTGTGTTTGAATAAAACATTAACTGTGTGAATAGATACTCAAGCTCCAGTTGACTGAGTACTTACTGTTCTCGGTGATGAAGATTATTCCGACTGAATAAAGAAATAAAACTTACTATTATTACTATTTCCTATATTTCTATGTATTTTACAAGAATTGTGTTTAGATATTTATTTTAAACTTAAAGATAAGAGAAAATGCCTCAGACATAGTTTGTTTTCTGGGAATAGGCAAGTCAAGTGTATTTTTGATTATGCAAAACCAATTTTTTTTATAATCATTCATCTTGGAAAAGTATATTCGTTTCTCTACACTCCTTTCTACTTCAGTTATTACTGAGATCAGTCTGGTGATGGTGGTAAAAATGGAAAACCATCCTCAGAACCCTTCAAGAATTGGACTGCATAATCAACTGCAGGAAATCCTGGTTGCTCTTCAAAAGACAGTGCTGTTTTGAGCACTGCAGTCCTCTGGCTCATAGCTGGAATTTGAATTCCAACTATCAACAGTGTCCAGAAATGCCTGTCCAGAAATGTCTACAACTACAACTATTTTTAATTTGTACATGTCAGAGTATCAGATTACACCGAAGTGGTCTTTTTCACCTCAGAATTGGACTAAAAATAAAGTTTTTAACAAGGAGTTAGAAATGCATGTCAAGGCAACCTCAAATACATAGCAATCCACATATCAAGTTCAAGAAATCAAACTACATCACTTTAATTTCCAGTAAAATCCTTTACTAAATGCCACTCATTCCTTATAGATAAAGGATCCATTCTTTACATTTTAGTCCTGGCTAATACTAGATCCGTTTGAAAGACCTGTTGATAATTACATCATCTTCACTTGGCAATGCAATCAAAATCTTTTTCCTATTTCTATAACTTAAAATTCTTTAATTCATGAGATCCTGATTGCTTCCAGTTTAAGAAAGAATGTTTTCATTTAAACATCTCCCAACTCTTAACAACTGGGATATGCATACATAGTATGTGGAGACATGCTTCATAACACACGCTTCTGAACATTAACCAGCTAGAACTTTTGTCCAAGAAGATATCATCTGTAAAAAGAACAATTAAGAAAAGAACTAATTTATGAAACAGATCCATAGGTACATATCATCCCTTTCTTGTATTATTCTTTTTGGTTATCTATTTTCTGCTGTGAAAACCACACTAGTTTCAAGTTATTTAAGAAGACTTTAAATTGTCTGAGACAACCATTTTCAAGATATACCATAGAGGATAGTGACACACTTACCAGCATGTCTACAGTGCTCACATAGTGGATGTTTTCTGAATGACCTTTCCTATCTTAATTTCTCAAGGAAGATGCTGCTTATTTAATGACTGGTTATGATCTGTAGTGCTGTTTGTACAATAAGTAGAAGGCATTATGCACCTGCCTTTGAAAATGTGGCATATATTTTACTATTTAATGATTTTATAGGTTGTAACAAAAATTACTGAAGGAAAAGTAAAATTTTTATTCAGTTACAAATTTTACACATTTGGCATGAATTGCATAATTTTCAAGAAAACCAAAAGTAGAATTCTGAAAGGAGAAACTTTTAACCTACATGAAAGGCAAAGAAGTTGTGATTGGCAGGGAAAACTGTAATTTTAAAGAAAATCCATTAAAAGAAGCTTATTATTCCATTCCTTCTATTTTACCAGTCATCTTCCAGCTTCTGTAA
Source organism: Psophia crepitans (assembly GCA_013399095.1). Taxonomy (NCBI): domain Eukaryota; kingdom Metazoa; phylum Chordata; class Aves; order Gruiformes; family Psophiidae; genus Psophia; species Psophia crepitans. Next base: position 100,156 of record VWZZ01007185.1, on the reverse strand, counting down.
GAGACGAGAATGAGTTTTCTGCAACTGCATACTTCTTTACTACAGAAGTACTATCTCACAGTCAAAAAAAATATAGTCCTTGCACTGTGTCATGGCTGCTCTGGAAATACATGTCCTTCGCTCAGTGTCAACAGCAGAATCTTTGGGACCAGAGGAGAGACAAGTCCCCTCAACTCAATTTCAGTGTTTGGTCTAACTCAGCTTGGGGAAGCAGGGAGAAGCCTTTATCTTAAAGGCATAGAAGTTTCATTCCAATAGTTTGGAAAGGTACAGTCCTTTTCTGGTGACAGTAGGAGATCTCCTGAAGGTGACATGGGCCTTTTTATAATAGTCTCTGAGACATTAAAGCATCGTCCCCCTGTACTCAGCCCTGGTGAGGCCACACCTCGAGTACTGTGTCCAGTTTTGGGCCCCTCACCACAAGAAAGACATCGAGGCCCTGGAGCGTGTCCAGAGAAGGGCAATGAAACTGGTGAAGGGTCTGGAGCACAGGTCTTATGAGAAGCAGCTGAAGGAACTGGGACTGTTTAGTCTGGAGAAGAGGAGGCTGAGGGGAGACCTTATTGCCCTCTACAACTACCTGAAAGGAAGTTGTGGTGAGCTGGGGGTCGGCCTCTTCTCGCAGATAACTAGTGACGGGAGAAGAAGGAATGGCTGCAAGTTGCGCCAGGGGAGGTTTAGGTTGGAGATTAGGGGAAATTTCTTCTCTGAAAGAGTGGTCGGGCATTGGAACGGGTTGCCCAGGGAGGTGGTTGAGTCACCGTCCCTGGGGGTGTTTAAAGAAAGATTGAATGTGGTACTTAGGGACAAGGTTTAGTGGGTAGTAGGTGGGGGGCGGGACTAGATGATCCTTGAGGTCTCTTCCAACCTTAATGATTCTATGATTCTATGATTTCCCTGTTTCCTGGACAGTCTCACTAAGACTGAGTTATCTACAGTTTTTCAATATAATAGCCATGCTTGGACATGGTAATAAAAGGCATAAATATCACCTTGTCAAATTTTCAAGATCGTTTCTGAAAGTGTAAGAAGCTTATAAAACATTTCAAAGCTTTCAGACAGGAAGAAAAAACTTTCTCATAACAATTTAAAAAAAATGGAATATGGAAAAAATTCAGTTTACACTCAGAGTTAAACATTGTAAATAATGGAAAATATTAGGCATCTTTATTAAATACATCCAAATAATGGTCAGTAATCCACTGTGCAATATTTTGAAGGAAAGCTATTGCTCTTTTTAAATATTAAACACAAATACTACAAATAATCTCAACTATTTTTTTTTTAATCACCTGAAAAGGTGGTTCTGAAGAAACATTCCATGAAGTTAAATGTTGTGATGTAATCATGACACACCATGGCAAGTAGATTCAATTAATTGTTTAAATATATCATGTGCATGAAATGTATTCAGATAAGAGTCTGTACTATTAATTAACTTTATCAATATATGTTTCATGCAGTGATATATGATTATCGCAAATATTTTCATTACCTAAAATATTTCTTATTTATGACTTTGCCCATTTCTTAAGGAGATTACTATTTTGATTAAAATCAAACTATTTTGAGTTCATTTTCATTTGAAGAATGTTTACCTGGTGAACTTAATTAAATCTTAGTTTGTTAAAGGTGCTTTGCTATTTGTATTGATAATTACATCTTCCTAGAATTCAAAGTCGCATTTTACTTGATTCAGAGTTTATCTGAGGCTTAGCCTCAATCTTATTTTGGCTTTCAGTTGTCTTGCTTTCAAAAAGATTTATTTTGGTCAAAATGTATTGCTTTGTCATTCTGGAAATATTACTTCATTGTTAATATGAAAACACTTTATACTGCATGGTGGACTACTTATATACTTTTTTGGTTTAAGTAATTAACTGAATGATTTTTCATTAAGCTGATATATCCTTTTTTTTTCCAGACTTGTCAGTTTCTAGAATGTTTTAACTTGGAGTAATGTCCTGAAATCACTTGTAAAACATAATATTGAAAATTAAGTACATTATCAGGCCATTGTATTTTGGGTTTCCTTGGAATCTGTTTTCTACTTCTATTATTCTTATAAAAGGTTGTCATTGTTAGATTATAACAATAATTTAGCAATCCCATAACTTAATGCTATCTCTAAGGAAAAATTACTGCTAAGGAGAATTATTGCATATGTGTCTTCTAGCGGCAATCTGGGAAACTATAGAGATTTTGCATATAAATGGAGACATGCAACAGCTTCAAGTCAGCTCTCTCACCATCATCAGGGCACTTTACTGCAATCTGCTGCCATATACATGATTTCTACAGGCAACAAGAGAATTTGAGGACACAGTGTTGGGTGGGGTTTTGTTGTTCTTTGTGGGTTTTGTGTTTTTTCTGTGGTTTGGGTTTTTTGGGTTAGGTTGGTTTCGGTTTTTTGGGGGGTTTGGTTGCTTGGTTGGTTGGTTTGGGGGGTTTTTGGTGATGGTGTTTTGGTTTTGGTTGTTTTTTGGTTTTGTTTTTGGTTGTTTGTTTTTTTTTTATGTAGGGGCTATTTTTTCTATCACATGCAAATACTTCCATGTTCTAAGCATGTTAATAGGATGCAAAATAGGATTACAACAGAAGAGGACCTGGCTGCAGGAGCAACAGAAATTAATCTCTTCAGCATATTAGTCTGTCTGTCAGTATTTTTCTTTTATGTTAATAAGCATTAGTCCTTGGTTTTGATTATCAGTTATTTCTGCTAGGCAGAAAGTTCCTAAATTACTCTCAGAAGCAAGAAAAGGAGCAGTCGGGATCTACTTTCTCTAAATGCAGGAGTGAAAGAAGTGCCCATGTCCTCTTTCCTGCAAGATGCAGAGGAAGGATAAGTTGGTTATATTTGTTGATATTTTGTGATGTTTTCATGGTGAAAAGTAATTTTGGTGATGGAAGAAATAATGGTGCCATGGTGTCCTAATGTGCAAACCTTCTCTTTCTTTAATTTTTTCTTTCATTTGCTGCAATATTAGAGATTTGCAATATTAGTGATCATGCAGATCTTTATATATTTCAAGACACTGATTACAATATGCTGCATAATATTAATATTATTCATAATGTTAAATAGTAAAACGAAGGTCTCATCAATGCTGCAGTAGCATTTGAAATAATGTAGATCTGTTGATTTCAAATTGGGGCAATTGCTCCTAGGCATAGGTTAAATGAATATAAACAGCATCACTGATTTGTGGAATATTTTGCATTTATATGGATTTCAAATTATGCCAGATTTTGCCTGATATATTTTATAGATTAAAGGATGTAGTAGATTAAGATAATATTCAGCTATTTCTCTGCAGTTAACATCTAATTTGCCCTCATCACATTCATTTACCTCATTCTGGTTTTACTTTGCTTCTTTTTATATGTCTGCCAGAACAGTCATCTCTTGAATGAGTTGAGAAATCAGAGTCTAAGGTTAGAAGTGACATGTCACGAAAATCCTAAAACTTGGGTTTTTTAAACCTCAGATCAACAGAGTTAGATATATTTTAAGATACCATCTGGTAGCTTTGTACATAACACAAATTTTGAAATTAAAGAGATTATTTATTAAACAATTATGGTTATCTCAAAGCATTATTCATTCACTAATAGTGATGATTTGCATGAAATGAAGATTATTAAGTGGCATTCAATTGATTTGTGACACTACACCAGCAATTGTTTGTTCTTTTATGTTTAATAGATATCATGTGAAACTTAACAGACACAGCAAAGCTTTCTAATGACCTAGAAACATATTAATTAACTCAAACTATGAATCACAAAGCATTTTCAAATATATCAAACTACCATGTGCTTAAATACATTTATTTATTTTTTTATTTAAGGGTTCTTTTTCTCAGCTGGACATGTATTGGCTCCCTTTTTCCACAGTAAAGATGCACCTTTCCTAACTGTTTAATGATGGTTCCTGAATCATTAAACTAATTCTTAAAAGCCCTTCACCTTAAGATAAGTGATACTTTATCTCCTGTCCAAGACTGTGTGCTGTGAAATGATTGTTTTCTCAAATGCTACCAAATTACGTAAAAGTGAATTTCCTTTTTTTCTGTCATCATTTTGAAATTGTTAATTAGTTGTCTTCAGAAAGGTTTTGAGGATAGATCAAATGATGATTTTAGAGTTCACAAGTTGCCAAATCCTGTGTTGCCTTATCTGAATTTGAAACACCCACCTTCCAAGGTAAAATCTAAAAATCTATGTTCCATGTCTTAGCTCTGTGTATTATACAATGGAAACACTAACGCCCAGGGAAAGATCTTTAATAGATACAGATGTTGAGAATGGGAACATACAGAACTAGCTAGCTCATAAAACTATGCACAAGGCGTGCTTTTTATATGTGTATCACCTGGGAGATTAAGGTTATGTATATGCTAGTAAAGAAACAGGTTGGCAACCATTCTCTACCTCTGAGAGCCAGTGGCAAACCATGGCAAAAATCCTTAGGTCCTAATATTTTTCCCAAACCATGATAACCTCATCCAGACATGCAATCCCCCACATCACACCTGGGAATTATGTCAAGGCACTAATCGATACCAGCAGAAAACATGACAGGGAACAAATATTCAGAAAAATTAAATGGCAGAGATTATTATCTGCTAGGGTCTGCACCCATTCTGTAGACATACTTGGTTTACTAGTATATTCGCCACTGTGGTGATTCAGTCCGTGCTGCACAAATGCCTTTCCATCTGCTCTAATCAGGACTGTTGTTAATTAAAAACTCTGGAACTATTCTCACAAAGCTCAAGCTAGGATGGCTGTTTTATCTTTCATTTTGGTGCAGTTGCAAGAGGAAGATGTGATGTGGATGGAGGAAAGGCATTCTCTGAGAGAGGACTCTATGTAGGAAACTCTGGGAATCACTGTTAGCAGCAGTATAAGAAGAAGGTAGGCCCTTTTTGTAAACATTTGAAATTGAATTTCCAGAATAATAGAAACATTTTAAGAAGCACTCTATGTAGAGGAAAGAGATACTTGTGTTTATTTGTGTTAACTTCATTTGGATAGAATATAAAATCTGGGTGGCAGCAAGACTGCTGCTAGGGCTGATGAAAAACACTGGAGTAGGGCTATGCCTTCCTAATGTAAATGACTACCAGAGACCAGGTACATTGCATTCTTAAAGCATCCCTCCTTTTTCCTAACAAATGAAAAAGGAAGCTTACTGTGCCTAGGTCACATAACAGATATATACACTGTAGATGCCTAAAGTCCTACTTGATATATCACACAGATATGCTTATACTCTTGGAGATTTATCTGTTTCAGTAGTATCTAACCAGACTATTTAAGTTTCTACATTACTTTCTGGCAAATAAAATAGGAAGACTGTGGGGTTTCTGACTTAGCATTTGGGGTTTTTTTTTAATACAAATTAAAATATATTACTTTTTACCAACTATTTATTCAACAGATAACCGACTTCCTGTCACTTTTGTGAATTTTAATTTGCTAAATTACACTACATTAATATTTGTGTCCTCTATTTAACAAAAAGATATTACAAAAAGCATTAAAAAAACCCAGTTGAACCGATCAAAAATATAAGACTAGAATTTCTTTTAATTTTATATATACAAATTCAGAACTTTAAAAGCCAGAGAGTATTCAGAATGTTTTCCGAACCAGCTTTCTGTGGACCATGAAATAAAAATAACAGGGCTGTTAATCAAGTTTTTCCATGACCACTTTCACAAATAGCAGCCAATTTAAAATTAACAATGATGTTAATTTTTTTTTTCTCCAAGTACTATACTGTGCACCCTTTGAAGTCTCATGAAGTATCAGAGAGAGGAGAGACACTAAAGAATGCACTGGGTTTGGAAAAAGTATGATGCAGTAGATACTACTAAACAGTACATGCAATTTGCTGGAGAAGTTTAAAACATTTATAATGATTATGAACAGTTCTGGTAACCCAAACTGAGCTTCCCTAGTTTATATGTTTAGGAACATTAGGTGAAATCTCTGCTGACAATTTTTTCTTTCATTGTGAAAATGTTGGTTCAGTTATACTTTCCGATCTCAACTGTGCCAGCATGACCTAAGTCACAGAGATGACAAACAAATCACTTGAGGAATGTTACTAACCCCAAGCAACCCATTAGAAAGGTTGCCAGCTATAATCCTTTATCATAGCCAAAGGTGAACATGCCACAAAGCTCCTTTTAACTAAGGTTGATTCCCAGCTCATCATTAGTAAAGCTGACAGTAGTGCTGCTCAACAGACAGACACAGCACAACAGCTGAAGCAACTACTCCTACTCCACAGAAGTAGGTCGCATGCATCAGTCGTTGTTATTTTCCTAGATCGAGCGCTTAAATATTGCCTTAGTGCAAGAACAAAACCAAATACAGCACGGAAAAATACAACACCAGGAGACTTCAGGACAACAGATGATTATAATAACTGCAGATATGTATATTGTAGATATCTATGAACTGTTCATCTGCATTCCATTTATAATTAGTTGAAAGCAGCATCTTTAAATAGCATTTAATCAGCTTAATTAATGACATCATCTTTAGAATGAGGTTTTATAAACCAAATTTGGTGGCTTGTGCTTTATTACCCTTGATCTACAGTAAAAGAAAAGTAGAATTAGCTCACCTTCAGACATCAGTAAACAACTGTGATTGAAGTGGATGTACCCAACCCGTAATCAGTTCAGTAATAATAATCCTTAATATCATTTACCTAAACTAGAATATAAGAAGCAAGTCTTGCCCATGCTATTTTCATGGAATCATAGAATAATGGAATGGTTTGGGTTGGAAGGGACGTCAAAGATCATCTAGTTCCAACCCACCTACCATGGGCAGGGACACCCTACACTAGAACAAGTTGCCCACATCCAACCTGACCTCAAACACTTCCAAGGAGGGGGCCTTCACAGCTTCTCTGGGCAACCTGTTTCAGGTTTTGGGGTTTTTTTGTTCTTTTATTTCCATGAGTGAAACTTTTAATTCACACATCGGGTTTTTCTGCGTATAATGCAGGCTTTAAATTGTTCAAAGATGAAATTGAAGAAACTCCTCCAGCTACACAGAAAGTAGAGCTGATTAAAAATCTTCCTCTCACAGTGATTCCATCTATAACTACTACAGATACTGTAGAGAGGATTTTCTATTTAATCTGCATTAAATTGAAAGTAGCTGTACTGAGTCGTATAAAATTAGATATACAGTCTCAGTCTTCATCAGATATGCCTGTCAGAAGTTGATTTTATTATTTTGCCATGTATTCAAATTCATTTTGACGTCTATATTTTTTTGTCAGAGGGGTGAAGGCTGAATATATACTAATAATAATATGTTTAATGGCTTTATAAATACCACAAGGCATATGCAGAAACATAACATGAGTAGGGACTTCAGAGGCCAAAATAAATGCAGTTCCTTGGGATAATTGCCTTTTAATAAAGCAGGAACAAAAGTTTTAGTTTCCGTGCATGAGCACTGAATTTTTAGCACATATATGAATAAGAAATTATTTGTTTACTATAAAAATAATAAACAAATTAATGAAAATATAATAAAACTAATAATGAGAACATTCATGGAAAGGCATAAAATGCAATATACAATATTGTAGCATTCTCCCATTCCATTATATTTTCTAAGAAAAATTGAAACTGAAGTCAGGAAAAAGCAAGAAATGTGACCTAGATAGTTTTTACTCCCCTTTCCTCTAAAGACCTGAATTACATACAAAAAAAAATTGTTTCCACTTTATGTATACGTTTATTATTATTAGCATAAATTTAGCTTACTCTATTTTTGTGTATGTTTTGGGTTTGCATAGGAAGGTTTTGGTAGCGGGGGGCTACAGGGATGGTGGCTTCTGCAAGAAGCTGCTGGAAGCTTCCCCTGTGTCTGACAGAGCCAATGTCAGCTGGCTCCAAGATGGACCCACCACTGGCCAAGGCTGAGCCCATCAGCGATAGTGGTAGCACCTCTGGGGTAACAGAGTTAGGAAAAAAAAAACAAGTGCAGGAGTTTTTGCAGCCAGAGAGAGCAGTGAGAAGATGTAAGAAACTCTGCAGACACCAAGGTCAGTGCAGAAGGAGGGGGAGGAGGTGCTCCAGGCACCACAGGACAGATTCCCCTGTGGCTCATAGAGAAAACCATGGTGAGGCAGGCTGTTTCCCTGGAGCCCATGGAGGAGGGATGATGGGGGGTAGAAATTCCACCTGCAACCTATGGAGGACCCCACGCTGGAGCAAATGGATGCACCTGAAGGAGGCTGTGATTGCATGGGAAGCCCATGCTGGAGCAAGCTCCTGGCAGGACCTGTGGCCCTGCGGAGAGAGAAGTCAATGCTGGAGCAGGTTTGCTGGTAGGACTTGTGACCCCGTGGGGGACCCACACTGGAGCAGTCTGCTTCTGAAGGTCTGGACTCCATGGGAGAGCCAATTCGTGAAGGACTGTAGCCCATGGGAAAGACTCACGTTGGAGCAGTTTGTGGAGGGCTGTCTCTTGTGAGAGGGACCCCACACTGGAGCACGGCAAGAGTCCTCTCCCTGAGGAGGAAGGAGTGGCTGAAACAACGTGTGATCAACAGACCGTAACTCTCATCCCTGTCCCCCTGTGCTGCTGGCGGCAAGCAGGAAGAGATTGGGCATGAAGTTAGGAAGGGAGGGGTGGGGGGAGTTGTTTTAATCATAGAATCATAGGATCCCTAAGGTTGGAAAGGACATCCAAGGCCATCAAGTCCAATCATCAACCTGACATCAGATTTGGTTTTATTTCTCACTGCTCTGCTCTGTAGCTTGCTTGATAATAAATTAGAATAATTCCTTTCTAAGTCTGGTTTGTTTTGTCCAGCACAATAATTGGTGAACAATCTTTGCCTATCCTTAACTTGACTCACGAGCCATTCGTTACAGCTTCTCTCCCCTGTCTGGTTAAGGAGGGGGAGTGATAGAGCAGGTTTGGTGGGCACCTGGACTTCAGCAAGGGTCAACCCACCAGAGCGTGGTTTCTGTGCAGCGGAAGTTAGACACAGTGCAATTGTCAGTATAATTAGGCTATAATCATGCCTTCAATTCCTCCATACAATTCACAATAATGTAATTGGGAGCTGTACAAATGAACAAAGGGTAAGAAATTACTTTAAGTCCTGTGGCCCTTTGGAGCACTGTGAAGCTGCCAGTTTGCATTAGAGAATATTTCCTTGTTTTTGGTATTCTGTGACAAGACTGATAATTTGAGGTCTAAAAAAAAGTTTTGTTTCCGTGATACCAACTGCTAAATATTTTGACATACTTTTTCTGTCCAAACAAGAGGTATCATTTGGTCATCCTAACTTGTGGACAGTTATTTTAAATTAGAGGGTAGATTTTAGCCTTGCCCTCAATTGCACTCTGTAAGCAAATATGTCAGAACGTACCAGCAGAATTTAATTGGTGTCCAGATATAACAAAAAAGAAAAATCCTATAATCCAGAAGTAGGGCAAACAGAAAATAGAATTTACGCAGCATATCAGTTTATTTACTCTTCATTTTATCTTCTTTTGTTTCATCTTTATCTGGTACATTTTTTTACTAAAATATCAAATACCACTTCCTCAGCTTGCTCAAAGTTCATTGTATTAATATTGTCCTGTCAAAGTATCCGTCATCGTCATTGACTAATATAAGCAGAATTCCTCCCTAGTCACCTCTATAAAGAGACTATTCCAGACACGAATATCCTGAATAAACCACTTATCCTGAAAAGGAGATTGATGTAGTCTGCTTTGTACACAGATCATATTTACATTTCTACCTTGCTACTGTATTAGAAAGCTTTATTTGATGCATCTCAATTACTGCTCCAAGTTCTCCATGTAATGTAATTTCCACTGTGCTAGTGGAAATGATAGGAAGGGCATACCAGCTCAAAGCCTCTTTTTCACAGAAACAGAAGTTGGGCTAAGGCAGCATAGTTATGAAAAAATTAGTAAGAGGTGAGAGTGTTGTCATTAACTTTTTATGTCAGTATTGGTATTTTCATTTTTGTAGATATGTCCAAATGCAGACTGGAGATAAAATGGTAGAGGAAAACGACAATTAAAACAGAAGTTAGAAGGTAAGATGAGGAAAATTAATTTTAAAGGCTACTCCTAGCACATTACCTTATCTCTTTTACAAGCCCACTTCTATTGGAGTTTGTCAGCTTGAGCAAATGCTCCCAGGTATCACAGCTCCTCTGCCATCCACACAAGCAGATTATAGAAAATAAAAACACAAGGTTCCAGTCTGCTGTGGAGCCTAAGACCTGGGACTCTATAGCACTCAAAAATTGAAAGGGCCTACACCATTCCTCCTTCACAGTTTTAAAAGTGTCTTATCAGTTTTGTAGTGCTATTCTGTTGTAAGCAACAGAAATGTTGACAAGAAGCATTTTTAATTCAAAGCTGCTGTTCAACAGTTCACAGCAGAGAAGTGACCTAGAATCCTTTAGATTTTCTATGGCAGCCAATCTGGCTGTTATAGACCCTGTAGAGATTATTTTTAAAATATCACTGTTTCTGAAATTAAATACTGCAGTGTCCTTGGTTCCACCTGGTCTGTACAGACTTGGGATGGGAGTGTCTGTGTTGACATGGAGTCTTTTTTTTACAATATTGCAAATTTTTTAACCTCAGCAGTAATTTTCTCATGAAGGCTTTAATGACTATTTCATTTTCTCTTTTTTAACTTTTCATCTGACAGTATACCCAATCTTGTTTGCTTTTGCTTTTCCTATTTATTCACTAAATTCCAGAAGAGGAAAATTTGACTGAAATAGATTTACTTTAGAGTGAAAGGTTAATAGAATTCAACAGGAATTTAATGAATGTAGTAAACTTTTCTTTTGGGGAAAAAGGTACTTTTATAAAGTTTACTTTCATTAGCTGATAAGAAAATTGCTTGAACATTCTCAAGGCTTAATTAAATATGTACAAAGACAATAAAAGAGCAAATTATATCACTACATTGAAATTCTCTAAATAAAAAGAATTGATTTTAAAAAAAAACATATCTGAATATGCATCTATTAATTAATTAGAATGTTATGTTGCTTATTAAAAATGTTAAAATACTGCATATATAGCAGAAATAAAATATATTTTTATATTCTTAAAATAATTTAATGTGATATATAGGCATTTAGGAGTATTTTTCCCAACTGGCTGACTCAAGACACCACGCCAATGTTATGTTAGTGACAAGGTAGGGAAGGAGGTTACAGAGCATCAGGTAAGAGTGCTGGAAGTTGTCACCACAACTAACAGTTTAGCAGTCTCAGGAAAAATACTGAACAGTGGAAAGATCGGTTTTAATCCATGTCAGGTTGCTGTCAAATTGCAGTCTCCACCAACAAACAGGTCTATGAGCCCCTGGACTGGATTGTCAAAAGAGCCATCAATGACTAAGGTTTTAGTTTAACACAGCTTCCAAAATCCAACGAATATTATGGCTAATTGGACTGTGCTTTTCATTTTTCTCATTCGCTTTTCAATAAAATTATATGAAGAGTCTTTATTTGAAAGGGTCATTCAAGAAAAAAAAACCACAAAATGAAACAAAACAACAAACAAACAAAAAAAATCCCACAAAACATCAGGAGCAGTTAATATTGCCTAAGAGTTCTTCCTCAGCAAGGTGCTGATAGAGTTATGAGGGTGAGAACAACCTGCAAGTTAGCTGCTGTTTTGCTTCTGCTTGATAGAATAGGAGCAAACTTTAATGGAAATCACCACCAGGGCTCCTTCTTCTCAAAAATCATGCCAGTAATGCTGCTTGGGAAATAAGACCCATTGCTGTATCCAGATTTTTTATTTACCACTTTCTTCATAAGTTTTACTTATTTTCTTTGGATGAAGGAACATAACGTAACATGAACATAAATATATACCAGTATGAAAATTGTATTTCAGTAGAGTGAACTCTGCAGGAAAAAACTAAAATAAATAGACCATAATAGTATGCAAGAGACTGAAAATCTAAATGTAAATATTTAATTATGTGACTTTATCTTCACCTCTCTCTTATTACGATTTATCACGCTGTACTCACTATTTCTGCTTTCCTTTCTTGATCTGATCCCCAGTAGGTTCTCATTGTTAAATATTGCTGGTTTAAGGAATTAAATTTAAGTTGGGCAAAAAGGTTTGTCTACAATGTAATCAGTTGTTTTTATTGCTCTATAAAAAAAAGGGTTGTGTATAACACAGAGACTATGTTATGTTTTCTTAACTGAGATGATGCAAATATTTGAAATATAGAAAGAATTTAATTCTTCAATCGTAATGTTACTCAGATCCTATGAAATAATGTTTTTCTTTCACTAAATTTAGCTGCATATTTTAAAAACGCTTAAAGTTCGTTACAACAAACTCAGAAGATCAGACGCAAAAAATTGCTGCAAGAATAATATTCTTAATACCAAATTTGTGAACGAGAAAATATTTTTCTGCATTTTAAAGTAAAGCTGGAAAAAGGTATGAAGAATGGTACATAACTTGCTGAGAAAGGAATTGAACTTTATAGCTTGTTTAAATAATTACCTGGAATAGAAGACTGAAATCCCTGATGAAATAAATACCTAATTGTCCATACAAGTGGAACAGCTGCAACAATCTAGATTGAGAGATACCTACTACAGACTATCTGGTAGCAAGTTAATTAATAGAGTCACATAGTCTAGACCTTGAATAAGTGCCCAGTTTGAATTTAGCTAAATTTGCAAGCAGGCTGGCAATTTAAATTTAGGTCTTTTCTTCAAGAAGGAGTTTTCTAATCAATACAAGGAATTCCCAGCCTGCTGACAGATTTGCAGATTGCAAAGCTATTAGCTACTGCATCTGGTTTTCTATATGAGAAATTATTTTTACATTTCCATACCTTACTGTAAGATTGAGCCTTATTTGGAAGATGAGTTACTCATCTAAGATTTAGATTACTCTTTTCTATTTTAAAGTTTAAACAAATCAACTCAACAATTCTTGTTTCCTACAATCTTTAGACTTCTTTCATTCCCGTTATCTTTTCAACACTCTTTCAAGTTCACAATAATCCAATTATCTTCTTTGAACTGCTCAGTTTTTCATGAAGTCTCAGCTCGATGACAACTCTCTCACTAGCTCAGGCTCTTTGATAAGACCAGATATTGTTTCCTTTTGTCATCTTTCAGTCTTTCTGACAACCTCTTTACTTTCCTGGTTCATATTGTGAAGTCATGTGTTTACAAATTAGATCTCTCTAATATCACAGTAGATTTTCTAGTGACAGTACTAGGAGTTTCACAGACTTTCTCACTTGAAATAGATCAGTGGCAACATAAGTATAAGCTTGGCTCCAGGTAAATTACAGAATGGTTGACCATTACTAAATGAGAAAAAATAATAGAAAAAGTTGAGATTAAAAAACACATACATAACTTTAAATTGAGGGTTATTTTATACTACATGCTAGAAATGTGGAGGTTTTTTAATTTCTCTTTCTGAAACTCCTTTATTTACCAAACAACAGGTCACAGATGAATAAGTTCTGCTACTAAGGTCTCAATGATTTGTTGAAGTAGATGAATATGTACCAGACAAATTAAAAGAATGTGCCATCAATTAGAGGAGATAACATGCCACTGGCTAAAGATAATAGTTTTTAAACAGAATAAGGCACAAGTCCTTTATTGATAGTAATAACTACTTAAACACATTTGTGTTTTTCAGAGTTGGTAGTTGGCCAGAAAAATTAGCAGACTATGCAAATAGTTCTCTGTATTGAGTTTACACAGCTTTAATTAATGGAATTTAATTTAATTGCTAATGCTGCTCTAGGAGGAATGAACATTCAAGAAGGTATTCTGTAGAGGCAATGTAATTTAGGCATTTAATTTGGGTTTATAAACTTGAATTAGAAATATACTCTCTTAGTCCTTTGTCTTGTGTATGGTCTGTAACACAATCAACTTGCAGACATTTCAGGAGCCGGGAATATGTTTTACACATCTTTGGAAAATTACATGTAATTTGATTATCCTTTTAAAATATCTGAAATATAATTCACTTAATTTCATTTCAGCAGATGAAAAAGTGGTGCAATTACTTTTTTAAAAAGAAAATTAAAGTCACTATCAATATCAATATAATGAGTTTTGCTTGCATTCAGTATCTATTACATCAAATTTAGAAGATGCCTTAATAACCAGAAATTTACCACAGTGCAATAATATTCTAATTGACCAAAATGCTACACAGCATCTATATACACATTTTTATGTTTAAGATTATACCATGCAATGAAGAAGCAAAGTGGACAGTTGCATAAACTTTTAAGTCTCAGAGCTGAGCATGTGCAGATAAACGGCTTTTTTGGTTGGTTTTCTGGGGACCACTCTGACAGCAAAGATGTGCACTGAACCCTTTCAACAAGTTTTTTACTGAAATGAAAACATAATCATGATGTCAACAGTCAGGTTCCTAACTTTAGTTCTCAAAGTTAAGAGACAATGTTTTCCACAAAAACAATGGAAAAAAAATAGTTCTTTTTCCGAGGACAATTTAGAGTCCAACTTAAATGCTCCAAGTTAAACTGAATGCCTTAATCTAGTGGTGTGAACAGTCCTTCATGATGCTTTATGGGGTATTTTGAAGGTAGAGGTCACCTGGTTATAACCGTTAGCTATAGTTCTGTGGAACTTCATGTGAAGGTATTTCTGACCTATCAGTTCAGAAATATAAAGCATGAATGATGCCGTCAAGATTAACAGAGCATGTCTGCTTATATTACAAGAAACCTAGTGAAACTGAAGGTTCTGCACACTGCTGCAGCTACCGCAGTCCAAAAAAGGACTTAACATACATATGCAAAGTACAAATATCTTTCAATAACCTGAGACAGAATAAAGATCAAGGCCCTGAGAGCAGCAATAGACCTCACGAGCTCTAACCAGCCTCACCTAGCACCTTCATCCCTGATCAAGAGTCTCAGCTCAGCCCAAGTCCATCAGTCACCTGCTGCAGCAACACCATAGGATGCCAATCTCCAGATGTCTGCTGGATGGATGCCTTGGCCCTACACTGTAGGGAGCTTAGCTCCTGCAAGGTCTCTCAGCCACTTGCTGGTACCCTGTCTCCAGCCTGGTCCTGGACCCATTTCTTTTGCTCCCTGGATGCACCCTGGCCCTGGTCCATTGTTTGCCCTGTTGCCATGACTATCGATGGACCCTGTTACCAGACCCTGGATCTGCCCTCCATATTCAGCCCCTGTGGGACTGTGTCCCACTGAAGAGGGCACAGTTGGTGTGGAGTTACCCTCAGTTTCTTGTTCCTTGTCTTCCAGTTGTTGCTATTCTCTGACAGTAAAATTACATTTAATTGTATGAAAATGTACAAGGCATCTCCAAAATCTGTCTGTATTTACAGGGAAATGAATCTTTCAGGAATGCACATTCAATTTTCACATTTAACTAAGAAGTGAAAATTATTACTTTTTTTTACTTCCTGTGTGTTACTTATCATAGAATCACAAAATAATTCAGATTGGAGGGACGTCAGGATGGCTGTAGTCCAAGCTCCTGCTCAAAGCTCAAAGCTGGGAGATCAGACCTCAGAGAGGAGATTACACAACCACTCTGGGCAATCTCTTCATTTTGATTAGGATGTCTGTCTGGACATTAACCTCAGTGGAGACCCTTTTCACTAAGCTCCTTAATGGTATTTGAAGAATGTTCTTACACCTCCCTTCTCTTAACCATCTCTTCTCCAGGTTGAAGACGTCTGTCTTTGGCCTTCCCTTGCAGGGCAAGTGTTCCATGGTATGCCTTCCCTGAAGTTGCTGCAATTCAACAGCATTTTTCTGGTACTGGGGATCCAATATTGGATGCTGTATTCCAGAATTAAGAGTAGAAGAAAGGGAAACAGTTGCTTCCCTCGATTTACTGGTTACACTTCTGCTGATGTAGCACAGTATGCTGCCAGCTACCATTGCTTCCAGGGCACACTGTTGATTCATTTAACAAGTAGTTGAGACCTTCACTCTTATTATATTACAAAACGAGAAAATTCTGTTCCATTAAAAACTGGTGATTTCCCAGAATAACCCACTAACTTAAAGATTATTTTGGGCCAAAAAGAATGGAATGAAATGAAATGTCAACAAGAGTTCTAGACACATTCATTCTCTTTTAAAAGACAGCATAGCACATATATGAGAGTTTAAAGAAAGGAAAACATTCAAAGGATTCAGACTGGAATCACAGAAAAGCTATTCGTTTATTTTTCCCTGAAGATGACCTTCTCTGTGATGTGAAAATCAACATTAGATGCATCTTATGATATTTAATGGAAAGACAAGAAGGGGTTGTAGCTCAGGCCTTGAAATAAAGTCTTCGGTTTGCTTCGAAACTCTAATGGTATTGCCCTTCAACAAACCTACTGCTTGAACATCTGGATATACCAGCAAAGAATACCAAACAATGAGATTGAATTGTTGCTAGGAAATAAAAACCAAGTGACTTTAAGTAGATGTCCAGTCTGTTGCATGTAATTAGATACTTCAAGTTGCTCTTAAATATAACATTTATCCTGTGTGGAATTTCCCTGTTTCCAGGAAAAAAAAAAAGAAGGAATGAAACCTATTCCTCCTGTATTATTTAATTTGAGAGTAAAATCAGTTGATAACCATCCTTAGAATTCTGTGTAATTTCTGTGGGAAATTAAAAGTAATGTTTATGTTCTCCTATGCTACACTTACATGGATTGAAACTGGAAGGTGATATGCATGTTAATCTTAAATTTTTATTTTTAAAATGGTGTGAACACAATTAGCAACATTCATTACAAAAAAAAGGAAGCGAACTGGAAAGTGGCTTCGGCTTCTTAAATAGTATAGGAAAAATTCATCACCAAATTACTGGATTTGTAATTTTTTTCTGCTTGCAAAATATGTCTGAATAAAATTAATTTATATAATTTAAATTAATTTAGTTATGCTCCCACACAAATAAAAAGGCAATGGATCAGATGGACTGTATTGAAGTCCTAACTTTGCTCAGGAATAGAGACACATATTCTTAGGTCAGATCTGTACACCATATCATTAAATCTAAAGCAAAACCAAGCAAATTCTGTGAATAATAAATTCCCTAGCTTCAGACTTTCAGACAAGAGGATTAATTCAGAAATATGCTAAAATATAATCTTGCCTTCATTACAAACAGTCTAAATCACAAGAAAAATCCACAAGCAAATAACGTAAATTGGTCAGATAAAGTGGTTGTGAGTAGCGGTATGGAAGAGTCTTTGACTCATCTTAGGCTCTAATGAGGAAAAGGTGAATACAGTTTTAATACTGCTATGGCCTTTCAGCAGTCCCACCAAATGAAAGTCCCAGGCACCCTACAAACTCAATGTGATGTTCATCTGCTTGTAAGACAACAGATGTGACCTGAAAGCAGGAACAACAATAATGCCACAAATACGTTTTTCACTGTGCCACCTGGACTTATATGACAATAGGGGCCTTTATGAAAAAATGCTGTGGTATAGGATGAAAAATTCTAACTTTGCAATTTCTGTAGTATTATGTCACATATTTGGTCAAAGAGGAGAAAAAAAAAACCCTATGTGTTACAATTGTGGCTAAGTATGTCTTATCTATACACCTATGTGTACTAGTAATTTATGCTTACTTTCTGTAATGCACAATCTGTAATGGCAATGCAGAATATAAACATCAGCCCTGTAATATGTATTGGCAGTCGCGTGAGGTGAATCCTGACCACCTAATCCCTCGCATGTAATAAGTTATGTACACTGATGCAGCAGTCATTAAAAATGTTACCTACAAGATAGGGTATTTGCCTTAAAGGACTGAGCTAAGGAAAGAATGCAATAGAAATTAAAATGAAAATAAAAAACTATCCCAGGAAAGGAGACCTATCTCAGAAAACAGGGCAGCATCCGTTTTCTTTCATTTGTATTTATGCCACAGGTAGTGCTGGACGTGAAGACTGATGCATATCATGATCATAACAAATTCAGGACATACTGTCTATCAAGTAAATGAACTTGAATGGAGTTAAAAAATATAAAGACGTAAGAAGAGGAAAGAACTCCATCCCTTAGAAGGGAGCAGTGAATGTACAGTCTGAAATACCTGGGAAAACCAACCTTAGAATCAAAAGTGTTCACAGGAAGATGCTGGAAAAAGGAGACCTAAATCTCAGGGAAAATTGAAGCAGCCCAGGAAAAAAAAATAGTGCTATGTATATTTTAAGATGGCAACTTCTTAAATTAAGTTTCTCTTTTGTAACTATTTTCAATCTGTAGTATATATTTAAATTTTTTTTTTCTTTTTTAATTTATCATTTCAAGCCTATATAGTGATCAAACTGGATTCAAGTGAATATAACAGGCTCATTGTATAATACTTTCATGAAAGACCCAAATCCAAATACAACAAAATTGCTCCTTGGAGCATTTACAACTCAAAACTGTCTTGAGAATCCAAGACACTGTGATGCATTTTCTTCTGAGTAGCAAGAATCAGTTTTGTGTACTCAGTAAATCTGCTAACCAGCCTTAAATAGAACAGCAGACAAGTGGTGAGACAATTTACAAGTGCAAGGCTGTTATAATCTCCTATTGTCATTCTGCATTACACATGTGTGGTGGGTTGATCCTGGCTGGACCCCAGGCATCCACCAAGCTGCTCTACCATTCCTGTCCTCAGCTGGACAAGGGAGAGAAAATATAACAAAAGGCTTGGGGGTTGAAATAAGGACAGAGAAACGACTCAGCAATTACTGTCATGGGCAAACCAGACTCAACTTAGGCAAAAATTAATATAATTTATTGCCAGTCAAATCAGAGTAGGATGATGGTAAATAAAACTAAATCTTAAAACACCTCCCTCTACCCCTCCCTTCTTCCTGAGCTCAATTTCACTCCCAATTTCTCTATCTCTTCCCCCCAGCAGCACAGGGGGTGGGGAATGGGGGCTGTGGTCAGTTGATCACACATTGTCTCTGGTGATTCTTCCTCCTCAAAGGGAGGACTCCTCACATCCTTTCCCTGCTCCAGCATGAGGTCCTTCCCATGAGAGACAGTCCTCCATGAACTTCTCCAACAGAGGTCCCATCCACAGGCTACAGTTCTTCACAAACTTCTCAAGTATGTTCCCCCATGGGGTCACAAGTCCAGCCAGCAAACTTGCTCCAGCGTGGGCTCCTCTCTCCACAGGGCCACAGGAGACTGCTCCAGCATGGGCTTCCAATGGGGTCACAGGCTCCTCCTTTGAGTAAACCCACCTTCTCCGGCATGGGGTCATCCAAGGGGTGCAGTTGGCTATCTACTCCATTATCAGCCTCCTTGAGCTGCAGGGGGACAGTCTGCTTCACCGTGGTCTTCTCCACGAATGGCAGGGAAATCTCTGCTTCAGCTTTGTGTTTGCAGAGCTATTCTTCGCCTGTCTTCTCACTTCCCTCTCTGGCTGCAATTGCTCCTAATGGGTTTTTTTTCCCCTTCTTAAATATGTTATCCCAGAGACTCTACCACTGTCGCTGATGGGCTCAGCCTTGGCCAGCAGCAGGTCTGTCTTGAAGCCAGCTGGCATTGGTTCTATTGGATGCAGGGGAAGCTTCTCACAGAAGCCACCCCTGTAACCCAAACCTTGCCACACAAACCAAATACAACATGTTGCATCAAGATGCAGTTTGATAAATATTTTAAATTAAGGTAAATGCTCTGCTGTCACAGGAGCAATGTTTTTTTATGTCAGCTGCATGTATCACATTCATGCTTTGGGTTGCTGTTAGCATTTACGAACCATGCAGCAGGCTGGACCAGAGAAAGGGATGAGGGAATAATACAGATGCAGCAAAATTATATGTTTTCATCCATACTAATTCATTGATCTGGCTCCCTACATAGCCTTGTGAGTGCTACAGCCAGCAGACTGGGAGGGAAAAAGGAATATGAGGCTGGGAACCAGGCTAAGTCCGTAGCACTTCAAAAGCAATAATGACTTTTAATACTAAAATTCAAGTAATATTCTCTCCCCTGTTTTTTCAATTCCTTTGCCTACTCTCTAGTTCTGGCTTAATCTCATCAACGGACTGACCAGAGAGGTGGTTGAATCACCGTCCCTGGAGACATTCAAAAAACGTGTAGACGTGGCACTCCAGGACATGGTCTAGTAGTCATGGTGGTGTTAGGTTGACGGTTGGACTTGATGGTCTCAGAGGTCCTTTCCAACCTTGGTAATTCTATGATTCCAAGTTGATGGTTACCCACCTGAAAACTTATCTAATACCATGGCTATTTGTCTTGGCCCATTTGTCAGAATTGAAATGTGCTGCCCATCAGCATCAATGTGAGAAACTCCTTTGCTATAGGAGTTTTTGTACCATTTTTCAGTTATAACCAAATCTGTTTTATCAACACTTAGCTTCCATCTCTTCTTCTGTTATCATCTTCCAATAATTTCTTCTTTTGATTTTTGTCCAATTAACTCCTTGGTTTTGAGAAAATTTCCTGGATTTATTAAATATAATTTTATACTTTTTTTAAAAAAGTATTCTATGAACAGTAAATAAATACATTTATTTAATTGATAAAGAAGCCTTTGAAAAAGACCCTTTTAAGTGACTACAGAGTCTTGGAAAATGTGGAGGTATAACGAGTCTGTATTCCATTACACCTCAACAGTATGTGAAGTTAGAAGGTATTTTAGATGTGACAGTGGCAGAATTGTGGATGGAAGTAAAAAATATTTCCATATTAAGATGCCTCATGCCTAGGCTAACACATTCTTATTGCTCGCAATAATAGCTCTTGTGACAAGCACAGAATTGAGCAATGCTACACTGTAATTAAAGATGACATCGCATGTTGGTTTTTTTGCAACAGTACTTGTCAATAAACACCTTATTCTCGTCATCTGTCAACTTAATAATAAACTAGTAAACTAGAGAAAAAAGGTGCTGAGAGGAATAAGTGTACAGCACAGGCTTTCATTTCTACGTCACTGTTTCAGATGCAGACACAAACGCTCATGTTGAGAAGCCATAGTTTAGTAGCATTTTCTTAGCCTGTGGTTTCAAATCATTTCCCAGATGATGCATAACTTCATCATAAAATCAGCTCTACAAGTGCCACCAAGTGTATCAGTGTTGATTATCCCTTTAGAGAGATTGGGAATTGAATGCTTAAGTAGCAATGATATAAACAATGATATAAGAACACTTATTCCTTAGAGGCACACTGACAGAATAGTAAGGGAAAAGCAACAAAAATGCTAAATTAATTTAAAAAAAAATCTTTGTGATCCTAATGTTTTAATTTCTTCTTTAATCATAAAATAAATATGTAAGTCTCCTATTTTTATATGAAAACAGTAGCATTGCTCTTGATATAAAGTCTGTTCACTTTCACTGTACTCACTGTTTTACAGCAAGGAAACTACAGAATGCAAGATGCAAACCAAAAGAAAAGAAAGTATAAGAATTCTGCACCAAGACTTGAGCAAGTATTTTTGATTCCATTGCCATTATTTTCAGAAAATTCTTTTAAAAAACATCATAAAATGAATTTATATTTTTAAAGTATGTAAACTTCTAGGGGTTTAGATAAAAAAGTTATCAAGAATTCATTATGATTTTTCTTTGAAATAAACCTCTTTGCTTAAAAGAAATAGGCCAGCTTTGGAGTTTTAAAGCATTTCCAATGTGTGGCTGCATTTAAAAAAAAATAAAAATTTAAACTTGTGTTAATATTTTGTGACAACTTTTCCAATTACATCTATAGCATGAATCATACATAAGCAGCTCAGCTAATTAATTTTTAGCTGCAACATGCAACTTATGGTCCATGGGATTTTAGTGGCCTGCTGCCAACCATTTAACAAATGAATGTTTGGGATTTTTTTCTTTATATTGTTCAGGTAGGGATTCATCAACAGAAAAGCAGAATTACCAAAGGAGAACAGCTCCTCCAGACAGAAGATTAATATTTACTTGTAGATACAATTGCTTTCAATTATTGCAACTTTTTTCTTTTTTTCCAAATTGTAAGGCGTTTGACCAACCATCTACTTCACAGCATTATTATGCATGCATTCTCAAGCTGCCTAAATTTACTGAGGTTTGCTTATATGACGTCACTGGCTAATGAGCAATTGTCTGCTAAGAACTGATCAAAAAAGCAGATCTCTTCTAACAAATTTTATTTTAAAAAGCAAAGAATTACAGTGCTGAGAAAGTAATTACTCGTTTCTTCCTATTAAAATAAAATTTTAATCACAGTTAAATATTTATAATGGTATTGTTCTGGATAATGTCAGTGACTGACATAACTGGATGCTTAATTTGCAAACCTAAAAATGTTCACCGATTTACAAACATATTAAGTGTCATATAATTTACATTGAGTTTGGTGGGAGCTACTGAATGCTCAACAGTATATATATCTTATTATGGATCTAAATGTCCAAATATGAACTATAAAAATAACTCACGTATGAAAAACTGGCAAACTTTGAAAATCTGTTAAACTGACAAAATGAGTCTGTTGTTAGGTTACAGTTTGGTATTACTGAGATGCATCTTCTCATCATGAATATACCTCTCCACTTGTAGTTTGCTGTTGACTTTTGAAGAGTTTTTAAGATTGCATGATGAGCATACTGAACCTGTTCCTGCAGATCTGTGTATTTTGGTATTATTGATACAGAAGATCTATCAAAGCTAATATATACCAAAATCAAAATTCTATCAAATACAAATGTGGGTTGAAGGATTCAGCCGTGTAATTCTAGAAGTATAAGTGTCGCCTATCAGTAGCTCCATTTTTATGGACTGTATGGGTATTTCAAAGTCTTCTCTTGTGTATTACTGCTTCAAAAATAAGGTGTGACTTAGGAAAAACATGAAGGAAACAACTGCTTATAAACATGGAGCTGCATTTAATTCAATACTTTAATGAGCAGTATATTAGTTCCTACAGAATACTGTTTCAACTATATAGGATTACAGTTATCACTACTTGTCTAGACATGGGATCAAAATGTGAATCTTAAATTAGATTGCCTTAAGATTTTCTTTTGTCAGGCTATTGTACTTATCTTAATAATATGACAGTCCAGTAGCTGAAGAACATAAGTTCACAAAGAAAACCTCAGAATCTCTTGGGAAATTTCTTTCAAGACTTGTAGTGTATATTAATTTTTTTCTATGAAGAATGACATTGAAAATATAAGAAAACCAAAGTAAGGCTGACATATAATTAAGATCTCAAATTAATCACTGTCTTACTTAAACTTCAATATGAGGCATGTATCAAAATGATAAATTACAATACCATAGGTTGACAAATATGGCTTATTTAACAACATCATGCTGAAAGAAATTAAACAGAACATTGAAATAGTAAGTGGATTTTTTCCAGGCTAAGGGGAGAAATTTTTTTCTCCCGATAATTAAATATTTCTTAAGGCAGAAGAAATGATAGGTTACTCATTGGTTTTTAACTTTCAAATAATGGCTTTTGCAGATGTTAAAACAAATGAATATATTTCTATTCATTTTGCCTGGAACAAAATTATGCATGGTTCTGTGGCTCTCTTATTTATTTATTTATTTATTTATTTTGATTTATCAAAGAAAACTTAGCACCTAACAGATAACAACTAAAGTCCAACTGGTAGTTACAGAAGATTAAAACATCAGGTCTATAATCAAGCACATGTGCATGAGCTTTTTTCCTACAAATGATATGGTATTTTGGAAAGGAAAGAACAAGGAATGGAAGTCTATCTATATGAATTTATCACATATTTTCTCTAAAATAGGATGGTAAATTCTTGGCAGCAGGAACAATATTTCACTGTACTTTTGTGTACTGTTAATAAAGTGACACAGCCATCCATATTGAGCCTTTGAGAGGTATTAGTTTTTAGATACTTTCTGCTGCATGGCTCAGTCCCTTGCCTGCAAGCCAAACAGTCTTGGCCAGTGTGCTTCTTGCCTGGAGCCCAGACCCATAATTTCGCAGAGCAATTGCTGTTTATTCAGCTTCACAACTGCTACTTCATGCTATTCATCCATGTGAGTGGTAGTAACGTGGCCAAGGGAAACCTTAAGCAGATTGAATGCCGATATGGGATTCTGAGGGGAAGAGTGAGAGGGATATAATCTCAGATGGTGTTCGTATCCTTCTCAGTCCTTCTGGTTAGGAGAAGAGCTCTGGCTATAAGCAAGTGCACCCAGCAGACCAATGCCTAGCTGCAGAGTTATCTTCAAGGATTTGGCCTCCTTAATCATGGTACCACGTCTGAAGATGAAGTAGGACTGCTGGGAAAAAATGAAACCACCTGATCAAAGCACAGAAGAACATAACTGCAAGCAGACATGCTTACCTCAAAAGGAAGACCTTTAAAAATAGTCTTGTAGGGAACAAGGACCTAACTACAGAGTAGAAAAGAAGAAAATTGAGCCCAGAAAGGCTGTGAAGTAAGTAGGAAATTTGCAATACTAGACTTTAAGGCATCACATTCGGATTTATTTAGGGAATTGTTAGGCAGAATCTCCTAGGAAACAATAATGAGGAGGAAGGCCAGCCTGAGATATGGATGGTTTTTTTAGAAAGACAACCAACTATTTTAAGGAGAGGTGAACTTTGGCAAATGACTCATGAGGCTAATAAGGAAGCTTCTTAGGGAACTAAAATGCAAAGAAGTACAGACAAAACAAACAAACAAACAACAACAAAAGAAAAAAAAACTGGAAAAAGGAATAGACAAGAAAGGAGTATAAAAGTATTGCTACCTAGGGAAAAAACAAATAAGGCCAAAGTCCAAGGGGCACTAACAGTAGTGAGGGATGTTATGGGTTATAGAAAGGGATTCTACAAGTACACTAGTAGCAAAAAGAAAGACAGGGAAAAATGCAGTTCCTCACAAGCAGAAACCTCTTCATGTATCAGTAGAGCTGTGAAGGAGAGAGGCAGTTGGTTCTGGGTGGGCAGTAAGTGAGAGATTATGTAGAGAAGTTGAATATATTCACATTCATAGATTCACCCGAGTGTACTGAAAGAGCTGTTTCACCATGACTGAAAAACTGTCTGTAATGCATGAAAAATTATGGCAATCGGGGTAGTCCCTCATGACTAGGCAGACTAGTGATACACTTGTCCTAAAGAAAGCAAGAGGGACTAACACAGGCACTATGAACTCATAAGCCTTCCCTCAGTTCCTTGAAACAGCCTAAAGAGCACACTTTTGTAATCCATTTTTCAACATCTGAAGGATGAAGGTAATTGGGAATAGTCAGCACAGACTTACTAAGGGCAACTTATGCTTGATGAACCCAGATGATATTTAACAATGTGAAGGGATGTGGCCACTCCCTCTAGCAGCTCTGGGCCCTGGAGGTTTCTCTTGCCCAGCCATAGGAGCCTAGCTTGGGGCACTGCGAGACCTGAGGATGTTTGACTCAGGCCAGTGGAGTTTGCTGCTGCTTTCCCATTTGCAGATTTCACCAGTTGCACAGCTGAGCACCTATCCCAGAGAAATATAGGCACACACACAAGACACCAACACAACTGTCTACAGACTGCCACAGGTAAGGGTTGCTGCCTTCAACAGCACCTACCTACAGGATTCACACAAAACAAGCACCAGAAGCTAAGTTCACTCTTTGGCTGTCAGATACAGGAGGTCACTCATGCAGGCACGCACACGGGACTATCTAGGTTCACAAGCACGTATATATTTGCACATCCCTCAAGTATCAGCATGACCCCTCTGCCTGCTCATGCTGCTACTCAGATCCCCAGCCCTCATGGGTTCCCTACTCACTGGCTGGTCCAGCTTGATGCTTGCATCCAGCACTCACACATTTGTCCAGCATGGACTCTCCACCCACCTGATCCTCATTCCACATCCAGGATCTCCTGCTTGCTGGCAAGTCCAGCTGGAAGTGTGCTGGTGAATGACACATGCACACCCAGTTTGGAGAAGATTGTTGTCCCCCTCATTCGCACAGCACCAGGCTCACAGCTTGCTTCAGCTGCTGGTGCTGAGCTCCTTGTTTGCTTCAATCACACTGGTTCCTCCCAGTAGCTGTTTTTTTTGGGATGCATGCCATTTCCACCCCAGTGAGTGGCAGCTGAGACCCCCCCACACTCCAGTAGCTGGCCCTGAGACCCTTCATGCTCCAGCAGCAGATACCATGGGATAGGGGCACCTACACCTCCAGTCTGACTCCAGTAGCTGGCACTCAGCCCTTGAAGCCCTCACACACACAGGACAGAGAGTGAGATTGTACTGATAGTTAAAAAGGGATTTAATAAGAAGACGGGACAGATTGTGGTGATCAGATGCAGGGCTCAGTCAGACGAGCATTCTGACCAGACTTGCTTTTCACACAAACATCACAACACTTACAAAATTATGAAAATGCAAAAGAATAGCACAAAATAATTTGTGATTTGGAATAAAACACTGGATGTTAAGACTTTAAAAGCCCAAATTAAAGAGAAAGAATACTCTGAAAAGTGTGTTTTTACAGAAGTATTTAAGAACCTAGCATAAGAACTAGCAGATGCTAATATTAAGGGCTCTGTAATTTAGCAGATAAACGCAGAACAAGTGCCAGTGACTGGAAGTTTAAAAAACAGATTTAAAAAGTCTTATTTGTACATGAGGCAGAGTGATCAGTGAAATCAAAGAAAGTGATAGTTTTCTAAAATCTTGATGTCTTCAAGAGATGAATCTGTTTTCAGAAGTTATTCTTTAGCCAAATTCAAATTAGTGATTGCAGTATCAAGAAGGTGTGAAATGCAATAAAAATTAGCCAGCTTAAGTCCACAGGCCTATTTTTTCTTCACTCTGGATCTGTACAGGAATTGTGGGAACAATGCAACACAGAGGCAAAATATTTAAAATTAATAAGCACCAAGGCAACCTGGTATTGATTTCATAAAGTGATTGTCTTCTGTGCTACAGCATTACAAGTAATTCTGGTGTTAGGATTAGCATGATAGTTCTGAGGCAATGATGTGTTGTGACACACAGGCTACACTGGATAAACTGTTAGAAAAGAAGTATTTTCCCAGCCAATCCTTATTTTATTTAGTGACAACATTAAGTATTCACTGACAGAGTATATTTTGGAAATATTATTTATGGTTTAAAAAAAATGGCTAGGAAGATGTCATGTGGCTACACACTTCTGTATGATACATGGGAAAGGATATTAATTTATAGTTGTACCAGATAAAATATTTGAGGTATTTTGAAACTTTTAATAGAGTGGACTTCTTGTTTTTCTTTTTCTTGCTTGGATTAATGCTGAAGTATCACATGTTGTGGATAGTAGATCCAAATCTATGAACAGGTATTGTTGTGATGTTTTCCATCCACAGTATTCCAAGATCAGCAGAATGTGCTAGAGAATTTTATGTGACTTCCTAGAAAATGTGGCAGACATACATTCACCCAAAAGAAAGAAACTCCAGCAACTTTTTTTTCTTGTTATCCAACAGGTTGAACGGAAGTAAAAATTTAGAATTTACAGAATCACAGAATCACAGAATCACAAGGGTTGGAAGGGACCTCGAAAGATCATCTAGTCCAACCCCCCCTGACAAGGCAGGGCCACCTAGAGCACATCACTCAGGAACACGTCCAGTCGGGTTTTGAATGTCTCCAGAGAAGGAGACTCCACAACCTCTCTGGGAAGCCTGTTCCAGTGCTCTGTCACCCTCACAGTGAAAAAGTTTTTCCTTACATTAACCCGGAACCTCCTATGCTCCAGCTTGCACCCGTTGCCCCTTGTCCTATCGCTTAGTGAGGCCGAGAAGAGCCTGGCTCTATCTTCCCGACACTCACCCCTAACATATTTACAAACATTGATGAGGTCACCCCTCAGCCTCCTCTTCTCCAAGCTAAAGAGACCCAGCTCCCTCAGCCTTTCCTCATAAGGGAGATGTTCCACTCCCTTGATCATCTTAGTGGCTCTGCGCTGGACTCTCTCTAGCAGTTCCCTGTCCTTCTTAAGCTGAGGGGCCCAGAACTGGACGCAATACTCCAGATGCGGCCTCACCAATGCAGAATAGAGGGGGAGGAGGACCTCCCTCGACCTACTGACCACAGCCCTTCTAATGCACCCCAGGATGCCATTGGCCTTCCTGGCCACCAGGGCACATTGCTGGCTCATGGTCATCCCCCCGTCCACCAGGACCCCCAGGTCCCTTTCCCCTACACTGCTCTCCAGCAGGTCAGTCCCCAACCTGTACTGGCACATGGGATTCTTCTTTCCCAGGTGCAAGACCCTACACTTGTCCTTGTTAAATCTCATCAGGTTCCACCCCGCCCAGCTCTCCAGCCTATCTAGGTCCCGCTGAATGGCAGCACATCCCTCTGGTGTGTCAGCCACTCCTCCCAGTTTAGTGTCATCAGCAAACTTGCTGAGGGTACACTCCGTTCTCTCATCAAGGTCGCTGATGAAGATATTGAATAGTACCGGACTCAGCACCGACCCCTGAGGGACTCCACTGGTCACAGGCCTCCAACTAGATTCGGCCCCATTTACCACAACCCTCTGATATCTACCCTCCAGCCAGCGCAAAATCCACCTCACTACCTGATCATCCAGGCCACACCTCCTCAGCTTGCCCACAAGGATACCGTGGGAGACGGTGTCAAATGCCTTGCTGAGGTCAAGATAGACCACATCTACCGCCCTTCCAAATTTAGATTGTCTTTTTATGTTTAGTATGTTTCCTTGTTAGATTTTCATTTTCAAAACAGGAGTTTCCATGATGAATATATCTGTTTAGCTAATTTAAGCATTCTCTATTTTAAGTATTCTTTACTTTTCTTTGTGGACAGTAAGCCGAGTGACCACTTTATAGCTTAGAGTCTGTGACTTTTCAACTCCAACTTGGCAAATAACTTTTTGAGCGGATGTCCTGGTTTCGGCTGAGAGCGAGTTAATTTTCTTCACAGTACCCATATGGGGCTGTGTTTTGGGTTTGTGCTGGAAGCAGCGCTGATAGTGCAGATATGTTTTTGCTGTTGCTGAGCGATGCTTACACAGAGCCAAGGCCTTTCTGCTTCTCGCACCGCCCTGCCAGCGGGATGGCGGGGGGTGTGCGGGGAGTTGGGAGGGGACAGACAGGGCAGCTGACCCCAACTGACCAAGGGGATATTCCATACCATATGGCGTCATGCTCGGTTTATAAGGGGCTGGGGGGAAGAGGAAGGGGGGGCAGTGGCATTCAGAGTGATGGCGTTTGTCTTCCCAAGTAACCATTACGCGTGACGGAGCCCTGCTGTCCTAGGGATGGCTGAACCCCTGCCTGCTGTGGGGAGCGGTGAATTAATTCCTTGTTTTGCTTTGCTTGTGTGCACGGCATTTGCTTCACTTATTAAACTCTTGTATCTGAACCCACGAGTTTTCTCCCTTTCACTCTTCTGATTCTCTCCCCCTTTCCAAAGAGGGGGACAGAGTGAGCGTCTGCGTGGTGCCCAGCCGCTGGCTGGGGTAAAACCATGACAGTGGGCCTGTTATAAAGACCACTGCAACATTAAACAATAATTCATTAGTACTCCTTTAAGTTTTTATATGGTTAGTAGTGATATTATTAGTGTAATAAAACTAATACTTCATGAATTTTACCTAAATCCAAGATTTAGATTACATGTAGCCACATTCCTGAATTCTGAAATGCAGGAGAACTAAAAATAGATTATCCTGTTTGTTCTGATGCTCTAGCTCTATACCAACTGCCAAAATTATTTTTAGCATCCACATCCTGGCACATTTAAGTCCTACTAGTATTTCTGATCTACATGCTTCAATAATCCTGTACATCAGCTACAATTTCTTCTTAATATTGCTGAAAGAAACACGATAGGTCCCTAGAAGTTACTAGATGGAAATTCTGTTCCATTAATAAACACCATCTGCTTCCTTGTTTCCTTCCCTCCTACCCCCCTTACCCGTAAGGATGAAATCAATCTCGAAATTTTTAACATTGCTCTCAAACCCCTCTCACAAGCATTTCATTAGAATTGCTGAATTCCTATAGTACCACTCCAGCACAAACACAAATACCATTTCATTATTTATAAAGTGTCTAATAATTCAGTTTTATAATTTGACTTTTTTAAAATGTGTAGCAGTACAAAACAGATAAAATTATATTTCATAATGCTATTATAGATAATTGCAATTAATCTCCAGGACATTCAGAGTTTTCACTATAATACAAATACAAATAATACAATACAAAGTTCTTTTTTTCTTCCCCATGATCAATAGGATAGCACAAACATGTCTTCATATTTACTTCGAATTAAGATTGCCATAAACTTTAGCAGTAAATTTGTTAATGAAGTAGATGATTTTAACAATGTCAGCTACCTGTTTAATAGCTGTAAAATAACCCAGTAAAAACAAAAGGAAGCACTGTTCAAAGCAGGACTAGGTTCACTGAAGTCCCTTGCTGTATGGGCCAAGCTGCTATGTTTCTTTCTTTCTCAGCAGCTGTATTTCCTCTCCCATGATCTCAATGAATAAAGCTGCTTATGCATCTTAGGACAACAGGAAACGGAAAAGTACATCAAATTCTTCTATTCCAAAACCAAAATAATCTTGTCAGAAATAAAATAAAAAGGACACAGTTACATTGTGACTTGGCCTAAATTGTCAAATAGGGGATTAAATATAGCATATCTCCCCCATACATTAATACTCATACATGTTATACAGACTCTGGAAGGTACTAAAAAAAAAAAAAAAAAGCGCCAGAAATGTCTCTCAGCAGGCTTCTAACTCACATTTCTCACTCTAGCCAGCAAAGCTGTATCGCTAGACAGTGATGAAACAAGAAATTGATGCTGGTAGTTATTGTAGCTCAAGTTTTCTTCTGAAAATACCTCCTTAATTTTCATTCCATCTCACTATTTTCTGTTGTCAGTGTAAGTGAAGTCTTTTTCTTTTGAGTAATCTGTTTTGGTTATCTCTCATGAAATCCTTTTTCTCCAGGGGTGTTGTGCTGTACAGAGAGGTGTATTTCTCAAATGTGTTCTTTCCCAAATAATAGAGAAACTGAACATAAAGTATGTGCACAGCAGTACCAAAGCTAACCCAAATATGCCACTTGACATTGAGGAAAGAAAGAAGGTGCGAAGGAGAGAAGGATGGAGGGATGGAGGATACAAACTGAGGTTTATCATACTGATAGTAAGAGGCCAGAGTGGGTATTTCTGTGGTCTATTGTGTACTTTGACTGGATGCAATTGCAAGGGCTTATATATGACGGCCTGAAAAACTGGTTCTATCGATTATATAATTTTATATATTTTCATACACTTTTTTCTTAGTAGACCAGAAAATTAATATGTTCCTCTATATCATGATCAAGAAAATCCACAGTGGTTTCATATTTCCCACAGATTCTGTCAGGTACTCTGGAGTTTCTGGTCAACTTTCAGCTCAGCTACAAATGTGCTAAGTAGGATGGGAGATCAGAGAAAGAAAAAGAGATAGTAGTGGGCTTTGGTTATTTGTTGGGGATTTTTGTTTGTGGGCATTTTGTTTTTGCGGGTTGTCTGTGTGTGTATGTTACAGATAGTGAACAGTAATGCATCCCATATAACCATCTGTCTACGTCCTCTATTTCAAAACATTTCAAAGGAAAGTATTTTAAATGATCACTGTTATGAAAGATATGTTCCTTCTTTTTCAAATCACACCTGGATCTAATTCCTTCAGATATATTTCTCTACTGCTCATCCTGCCCTCTCATGCTGTCTCTGTCTATCATTTTGCTTTATTGCAATGATAGGTTGCTAATCATTTCTATCTTAGGTTTCAAATTACAAATCCGTAATGAAGCACTTAAGTATGTGGTCTGATATTTAGGGGTACAAAGTATGCAGATGCTTCATCAGGAAGCTAAAAAGGAGCTACTGGGCAATCAAAATTTTTGAAAATTGGATACTAGGTAGAACCAGATCTGAAAATGTTGATTGCAGTGTTATATACACTTGCAAAGAGTAGAACAGAAATGGAGATTGCCCTGATGTGATTATCATCTAAATACATCTATTCTCTCGTGTCAAGGAATGATGCATGAAATGAATGTAGCGTAATGAGTTTTCATTTCTTTGCTAGATGGGTATAAAGACAGGTAGCTTCATAGGAGGCTAGAAAAACAGGAATTGAAAGAAAAATTCTCTCACTGAATGAAGCTGCCTTGATGCGGCTCTTGAAAAAGTAGATCTGGCTGTGGGAAGGGAGACTCCAGTGAACTAAAACTCAGGGGTTTAGCCTAACTTTCACTATCCTTGATTTCACAAAATAAAGCCTCAGATTCAAAAAAGATGAGTAACAAATTCAAGGTAACAAGTTTATGTTTTCTTCTAAAATGCTAATTTCTGTGGTTGAAGATAAAATTTCTTTATGGCACCAAATTAATTATAAAAAATACTACATATTTTCCTAACATGCATGAGAAGTATATACTATATTTTGCATAGTTAAAAATCCATAGAAATTGCATAGTACATTTCTCTATATTTTTGTAATAATGCTGCTTCTGAACAAAGTTACTGAACACTTGAAAAATTAACAGACCACAGAGAAGCTATGATCTAGCCAAAAACATTTATTACACTTAGCTTGAATTAAATGACTACAAAATAGCTATAATCCAGCCAAAACCAGTTACATATAACTTGAATTTCTATTCTGTAAATTACCTCTTGCTTATGTGCAAGTCAGAAAAAAAGTGTGTGTGTAATTGCCTCATTTATTTTCTGTAATAACTCGAGGGACAAGAAAGACCTGAAAATTCTTTTAAGTTTTTCATTTCATATGTTGACGTAAGTACACATAGGAGGGAATTTCTGTGTGAAGCAACATTTTAATGTTCACATGTTCATAGTCCAATTGCCCAAAAATTGGCTAATAGAAGTGGATGGATTATGTATTCCAACTCTTCAAACATGACTAAAGTGAGCTTGACAAGATTCTTCCTGGAACACACGTAAAATATTGTGAACTTCTGGACTTCACGAATACACGTGCCAGCTCATTTGCATCAGTATCTGTGTGAAAACTGTAGGCAATTGTGCAAACTGCACAATAGGGAATTAGCTTTATGTCAGTTGAGAGAACTGAGTCAGCATTTCCCATATGCAAAAGCATGAGAAAGAATCTGTCCATAAAACTTGCAGATATAAATTCAACTATCTAGTGAAATTCAAGAGTAATTGAAGAATAATGTCTTGGCAGTAATTTAAATAAGCATGTCTTAGAAGGACTAGAAAGATTTCGATTATGTTTTTCAGAATTTAAAGAATTTGGCATTATTATAGTAAAGGTCGCAAAGCATTTGTGTCTGGCTGAGACTATAGATGGTAGAGTTTTAAATATTTTGGTTTCAGATGAGAGTCTATGCATCTGAATGACTGCATGAAAAGCAAACATTGTAACTTGGATAAGGTTATAAAGGTATATTTGTATACACTGTTGTGGGACATTTAGCTTTATTATGTATAAAGATCAGAGAAAAAAATCCAGAATCTTTTGTTAAGAATGTCTTACCTTCATAGTAAACTTTAAACCCATGAGCACTGACTGCAAAGTCACTTGTCAAGCGCAGTGAAAATACAGATTTTGTACTTGTCACAGGTGGAGGAAGATGAAATCCTGTTAACCTATGAAACAAAAAAACACAGCTCATGGTTAATTGTCTGAAAAATAAAACTGTTCATGACAGGTTGGTGTTCCAAAGAATATTTTGTCATGGAAAGGGCAACAGACTTAAAAGTATATAGTTTATACCACTTGAGAAAATTCTTCTTATACAATAGTTTAAGGAATCAATATAAAATTTTAGCAACCTTCACGAACACTGAAACAGATAAGGTACATCAGTCTGAGTAAGTACTGTACTTTAGCAGAGATGATAGTAAGATATAGAAACTGGACTTGAAAAATGGTCCAGATTATCAGTTGATGAGAAAAAAATACAAACCACCATCCAATTTACAGCATTTAAGGTTATGTTCAAACATCTGTGGCATTACATATTTTACATAGACTTCTGTTAAAATTTGTAGTGGATGAATTTTCTACAGCAATATGATGAAAGAAAGGGGGCTATGATTCACTTTAAATGAGGGAATTTAAGATTATTTAAACTATGTATTTTAGCCTATGAGAAGATATTTCTACTTTTAACTCAAACAGGAAATCCAAAGAGCATCATTTTGAAATCATACATTCATACATAAAGCTCTCTTGCAAGGAATTACAGGGTTGTTAGAGTTTTTGGTTGGTTGGTTGGTTGTTTTGGTTTGGTTTGGTCTGGTTTGGTTTGGTTTGTTAAAACTACTATGTTTGAGACACAGATGAAAGGACTATTGTTGTGTACTCATACCACTGCTGATATGCTCTACTGACACTCAGCTCTACACGTTCTTTTCATTTGACATGCATATGGTAAGACTCACTCTATTCTAGGAGAATAACCTCATCTGTGTTCTTACCAGACCAACAAAACCCATAGTATTTACCTGTCAAAAATATGTAAAGAACAAGTTGAATAATTTGGCTGTGTATACTCACCAGTGAAATCTAGATCCCAGTTAGATGTGTTTGGAAAATTTTGTAGCAGATTAAGATGATTTATTTTATTAATGATTAACATTAAATTGTTTCCATATGTTTGTAGCCAAGCCCTATTTTTACTTATTCCTTTGAAGTTAGAATTATAGAAAAATTTAGATCAGAAGGGACCTGTGGAGGTCAGATAGTCCAACCTCCTGCTCAAAGGAAACTCAACATGAGTGATAATTCAGGTTTCTCAAGATTTACCTTTTCCCTTTCTATTCTTAGAATAAAATCACCTTTTTTTTTTCATACATACATTCATGATTGTGTTTTGATTTACTGTTATATATGGAATATAAAATGTAATGCACACATACAAAACCAACCTCTGAAACTCTTCATTATTTTGTTAAACACACACTTTAAACCAGCTCTGTATCAAATAAGATTCACAGAGACATTTAGTTTTGTAATGCATCTTTATGGGATTCCAGAACACCCAATTCATAGGCTGGGTTTTTTGATATTTTAAAAAAAAAAAAA
>VWZZ01007185.1:0-64962 GCA_013399095.1 Psophia crepitans | reverse complement strand
AAAAAAAAAAAAAAAAAAAGATGTAAGCTCTGATATTTTTTACTGGAAGAAAAGGTATGTATTTTTAATTTTGTTTTACATAAGTACTGTAAACATCAATGGTGTTTAATGTTGCTTTAATACATTTTCTGTTGCTTGTACTGAAATTTAGTGTCAGTTTTGTTCTGAAATGAATCCAGAGAAGGGCAACAAAACTGGTGAAGGGTCTGGAGCACAAGTCTTATGAGGAGCGGCTGAGGGAACTGGGCTTGTTTAGTCTGGAGAAGAGCAGGCTCAGGGGAGACCTTACTGCCCTCTACAACTACCTGAAAGGAAGTTGTGAGCTGGGGGTCAGCCTCTTCTCGCAGATAACTAGTGACAGGACAAGGGGAAATGGCTGCAAGTTGCACATGGGGAGGTTCAGGTTGGAGATGAGGAGAAATTTCTTGGAAAGGGTGATCAGGCAAAAACAGATGCAAAACAGATGACTATTAGAGCTGTTTGATACCATTTACCATTCAGTTGTGTGCCTTTTATCACTATCAATATTTGCATTTACTCAGAAAAGTTTAACTTGTTTCTTTAATTTGGTTGCTACATTTAAATCTATATGAAAAAAAATGCAGAGGTTTTATTTGTGGTATAGTGGATGCAAAATTCATTCAAATTTTTAATAAATAGTTAAACACATAAATGTCGCTTGGTAAAATACTGTAATTTTCAAAAGGAAGTGCAATGTAATTTGCTCAGACAATTGAAGTAACCTAATACTTGAGTATTATTCATGGGGTACTACAGCACATTGACCTCAGAGCTTAAGTCTCATTTATATGTAAAATTCTACAAAGAAAACCTCACAAATATTAGCTAGAATAGTTTTCTATGCCATTTAAAATGAAACAAAGGAACTGCATAATAACTTCAGGAGAGAGATGCCAGAACTTTGAGGTCCCTTCCAACCGAAACTATTCTATGATTCTGTGAATACGCCTGTAAGATAATGTATGTGCATAGGTCTGATTGTCACTTATTCAAACCAGTCATAGCTAAATAGCTAACTTAAAGTATACTGGCAAAAGCCAAATTTTGGGTGGGACACTTATGCAAAGCAAGTAATCATCTCCTTAAGCTGGTATCATCTGCCTATTAAACACATTTAAAATTCAAATTTCCTGTAATAGCTGAGGGGTTTTTTTTACAGCGATTTTCTCTCTTACATTCCACTTGCATATTTCATTCCACTTTCATCAACTTTTTTCATATTTAAAATACCTAATGTAGTGATTCAGGTGTCTTTCGATTGCTATTTTAGGCACCATGAGATATTTGAGACATCAGCACAGAGGTGCTAGATATGGCATTGGACCAAGATGAGACCCATATTTTTCTGGAGAGATGGAGACCAAACAGGATCCCTTAAGGATTTTAGGTGTGCCTACATGTTATGTCAGACACTTCAATCACCCCTTTATAGTTTACCACTTTGGCAGAAGAAATTTATAATAGGATGATGGGATTTTCATTCAGCCAGTCCTTATCCTCCTAGGTTTTTGGGGTTTGGAGTTGGCTTATTTAGTATTCCCTGAAATACATAAAGAGATCTCATAAGCAACTGATACTGGCTCCTGTGGTGAGAAACCATGGGTACCGAAAGACAGTGTCTACAAAAATCTGAAATTGACATACACTTCTTTCTGTCTCAATTCTTAAAACAAACAAAAAAAAAGTAACATTTCACTTGAATATTTGATTGAGATGCTGCAGTTCAGCTAGAGTTCTATCAAACACACAACAGTGATGCAAATTTGTAAATTAATACATTACATATTAATGCATATGCTTGTTTTGTTCTTGCTGGTGTCTTAGCAAGCTTGCTAGGTACTTTACACTCACAGGAAACAGACACACTATGTGTCCACCTAGTAGGCTTTGAGGTTGTGAATATGAAGTATGAAATTAACTGGGGGAATACCAAAATACTAAGGAAACACAAGATCCCAACTGCAGGATCAAATTAGACCAGTCTTTTCATAATTACAAAGTTAAAATGATGGAAAGCAGTCTTCATTAGTCATACAAAAGTGCTCCTAGACAAACTGTTTACTTGAGATTATAGTGTGATAAATAAGTTTACAGCATTTCCTCACTGCTTTATATCTTAGATAATTGCTGTTTGACAAAGCATTGATTACCCTTGTAAGTAGGTAATTTTTAAAAAAATGTGTTTCAAAGGCTTTTTTTTTCAGATTCACAAAATTCTAGCTTTTCTGCAGTCTGTTACTGATTTCCAAAGAAAATACAGTTCATTTAGAATATTTCAGTTTTAGTTGGATAGTATATGACAAGATTCACTTAAAGATATTTTAAGTGAATAGTACTCTTTCACTTGATCTCAATGAACTTTCGATTAGCTTATAGGAGTTTTACAACAACAAGAGTTCTAGGCTAATCTGAAAGATGCAAGAATTGTTTCTCCCTAATTTTCAGATAAACTAAATTCAGCTTGTACCTAATAATGCAGAAATGTAAAATATGCCAACATGTCAAATTATTATAACTTTGACTGTAAAATTAGAAAAAGTGTCAAAATCCATCCACTCTCACTTTTAGTTCGAGTTGCAAAGAATCGCATACTCTTAATGTCAGACGAAGAAAATGGATTCTGAAAAAGGATAGACATAATAAGCGAAATTCCAAGTGTAAAATAAAAGTAAGTAAAATGATTGAGAATCTTTCCCACAGAAAAGCCAAACCTTCTGAAGACAGTAAAAATGTTATTCCATATGTAGTAGTTCTCAGGAAATTGAAATATCTGACATATTCAAAGCACAGATAGAATAGTTCTAATTACAGCTTTTGCTTTTATAATATTGATGCAACTTTTCTTTTTCTTCCACTGAGAAATTTTCATCTCAGTGATACATATGCAATTTGATAATCTTCAGATAATATTCTTAAAATCCATAGTACATAAACAAATGAAGCTGTAATGAAGCTGTATAACCAGTGGATTTCTCCCATTAAACTAAATACAATCCTCCTACCAGTTGTGTTATTTGCTGCTATGTCTGGTAACTTATTAATATTATTTATACAGATACTACCATTTTATACTTACCAAATAAATACGACCTAACCTTAGATAGTACTGCTGGGGCTTAGTCTTGTTGGACTACATGCTGATGAATTCATTATTATCTAGTTCTGTCTGTTTGTGTATTCGTACATACTACTATTAATTTTCTAAGTAGCATATGATTAAATTTAACATCTGACCAGCTGAGGTTACATGAATTCAATTTCAAATTCAGTGAAAGCAGGTCTTTTGCCTGACAAATTCTGGTCTAACATTTTCCTGCTAGCGTTGATAACTGGGGGGAGGGGAGGAAGAAAAAAAAAAATCATAGATGCCCTCAGCAGAAGGGATTGATTATTTGTATTTTGTAAGATAAAAGCATGCTCTCCTCTCCCAATTTACTACTGCATTTGTTGTGGTCAGCATCTGGTTGACTGAAAAAGAAGGTTTCTTTGGTATTTTTTCTAGGCATAGTTTTATATTTGGCTTCTAATACTCAGCAAATATTTGTTTCTGAAGACCCATCGCCTTACTTGTACTTATCATGACATGTTCTTATTTTGAATACTGAGATATTGAAGAGAAGAGTACTTAATGAAGTAAGAATTCTAAATGTTTAGTGTATTCAATTTGGCATCCCAGATTCTGACCGCCACGTTAAAATGATATATTTCCTATTGGCATATTTCTGGTTGCCTTCTTTCATGACAACGCAAACTCTAGCATCTGTGTCCCTTCCAGTCTGTTTTGTGATTTATTTATTTTTTTGTATCTTCTGTAATAATTCATCAGACATGTAAGTATCTCTGATCTCTGAACAGGAAACAAAGCATCTACCAGTAGAGAGTTCCAAAGGCATTGAAAACTGGTTAAGTAGCAGTGACCATCAGTCATAAAAGGTAATCCACAGAAAAAGCTAGGAAAGGCAAGGTAATATGCTTTCAAAAATTAAAATATGCATTTCACTACCAAGATCTTCGATGACATCTAGAACATTAAATACATTATTTAAACATTAGTAGTGTTTTTATGTTTATGAAGAAATTAAGAAATTAAATTACTTTAAAAAGTAAAGTTACCTACAACTGCTGTCTACATGTATCTTTGCTTTTGAATAAGACTATGCACTTTTAAAGTAACCCAGAACATATTAACCCAGTGCTTCTCCTCCTTCCCTGAAATGGAATAGTCCATATTCCACTCACAAAGTCACACACGTCATTCAGTCTGAAGCATATCTCTTGTTATTGGATTTCTATATCAAATTCCACAGCCTATTGCTTGAGATTCAGGTCTAATCATTTTAGCAATCTTTTACTCTCTCAGTGTCCACTGTAAACAAGGATGAATGCCACACAAGAAGGAGATTGTTTAGCTCTTGTTTTGGCTTTCCCATGCAGTTTACCAAAATTACATTAATTTTCCAAAATAAATAGAAAACTTGTCTTATTGAAAATATGAAAAATACACAGGAATGTTACTATAAAAATATTGTCTGGATATACCAAAATATTCATTTCCTAACACAAAATGATAATTCAGGAAGTCTCTATTCAAGCCTCTTGCTCAAAGCAGGGTCAGGTCTGAGGTCAGACCACGTTGCTCAGGTCTTTACTTAGCTAAGTCTCACAAATCTAAAAAGATGGAGATGACCCAGCCTCTCTGAGCAGTCACATCCAATCCTTATTTGTCCATGAGACACATTGCATCAGATTCAAATTACTCTACATGATAATAGTCTCTTTCATCTGATCTAACTGGTGAAGGGGCTGGCGCACAGGTCTTATGAGGAGCGGCTGAAGGAACTGGGCTTGTTTAGTCTGGAGAAGAGGAGGCTCAGGACAGACCTTATTGCCCTCTACAACTACCTGAAAGGAAGTTGTGGCGAGCTGGGGGTCGGCCTCTTCTCGCAGATAAGTGACAGGACAAGGGGAAATGGCTGCAAGTTGCGCCAGGGAAGGTTCAGGTTGGAGATGAGGAGAAAATTCTTCTCGGAAAGGGTGGTCGGGCACTGGAACGTGTTGCCCAGGGAGGTGGTGGAGTCACCATCCCTGAGGGTGTTTAAGGAAAGGTTAGATGTTGTACTTAGGGACGTGGTTTAGTGGGTAATAGGTGGTGGGGGAATGGTTGGACTAGATGATCCTTGAGGTCACTTCCAACCTTAATGATTCTATTCTATTCTATTCTAAGTAACACACCTAAGTGATCACAAATACCGCAGAAGAAAGAACCTTGCAATTCAAACATGCTTGTTCTCACAACACACACCGAAGTCAGAAAATGATGTGCTCCCAGTGAAGGAACAGATACGAAGAACAAGAGACCAGGATTCAGACTTGTTTTAAAAGCCATAATATCTGTAGAGAAACAGCTCTTTCTCACAACCCTTAATTTAAATAAAATCATAGAAGCATAGAAGTATCTTTCACTAGATCAGATTGCTCAGAGCCCTGTCCAGCCTGACCTTGAATGTTTCCAGGGATGGGGCATCTACCACCTCTCTGGACAAACTGTTCCAGTGTTTCACCACCTGCATCGTAAAAAATTTCTTCCTTCTGAATCTACTTTCTTTTAGTTTAAAAACATTACCCCTGTCCTACCACTACAGGCTCTACTAAAAAGTCTGTCCCCATCTTTCTTATAAACTCTTTTTAAGTATTGAAAGGCCACAATGCAGTCTCTCCAGAACCTCTAATTGAGGGGAGGGGGAACAAAACAAAGCTCAGAGGATAGTACTAGGGACGTGTAGAAGTCATCAGAATTAAGAAACACAATATCTAACATATCAACCTACAAAACTGTCTGTGTAAGATAAATTTCACCCCTAGAAGAACCCCTAGAACAATTGAACAAATTTTATTCTTTATCATCACTCCAGTAAAAGTAAACTGTTATGTTGTAAACTAGCTATAAACCTTTGTTAGTACATATTCCTAATTATTTATTGTACAGATATTAAAAGAGAGTCCTATGTGTAATCTGATGGATCATATCAACAATATTCCCATTATTATGTATTTCTGACTAGTCTAACTGTCACAGTAAAACTAGTTTCCCCCTACACTCTTCAATGTCACGGCCTTTGCTTACATCCATATTCTATGCACCTTTCTGACCCATATTCTATGCCTTTCTGACCTTTGAGCAGAACAGACCATGTCCAAACAGCAAGTTCCAAGAACATCAAAGGTGTCGTGGTTTTACTCCAGCCGTTGGCTGGACACCACATAAACACGCGCTCCGTCCCCCTCATCTGAAAAGGGGGAAAGAATCGGAAGAGTGAAAGTGAGAAAACTCATGGGTTCAGATACAAGAATTTAATAAGTGAAGCAAAAGCCGCATGCACAAGCAAAGCAAAACAAGGAATTAATTCACCGCTCCCCATGGCAGGCAGGGGTTCAGCCATCCCCAGGACAGCAGGGCTCCGTCACACATAATGGTTTCTTGGGAAGACAAATGCCATCACTCCGAACACCACTGCCCCCCCTTCCTCCTCCTCCCAAGCCCCTTATAAACCGAGCATGACGTTATATGGTATGGAATATCCCTTTGGTCAGTTGGGGTCAGCTGCCCTGTCTGTCCCCTCCCAACTCCTTGTGCACCGCCCGCCATCCCGCCGGCAGGGCGGTGTGAGAAGCAGAAAAGGCCTTGGCTCTGTGTAAGCATCGCTCAGCAACGACAAAAACATCTCCACTATCAGCGCTGCTTCCAGCACAAACCCATAACACAGCCCCATACTGGCTACTGTGAAGAAAATTAACTCTCTCTCAGCCGAAACCAGGACAAAAGGCTAAAAAGTCAAGAAGCAATAGTAGCTAATCAAAGAGGGGATAAAGTATGGTCCAAAAGAATTCTGATGAATTGGATCACACAATCACTCATGATGGCAATTAAGTCACCACTCACACTTATTAATGTATTTTGGAGGGACAACTAATGACTTACACTTTGCATTTCTGTCTTTTTGCAGATATGTTCTAACTATTTTTCCAGCATTATATGAGAAAGTAAAATAGTCTATATTAATTACAATTGTAATAGATTCCCTTTTTATCCTTCCTACTTCAATTTTTTTCACTAACCAAGTATTTATTTTCCTATAGTACCCAAATAATCAAGTATTAAGCTCTTTTTGCTAGTGTTCTGCTGTACTTTATTAGAAAAATAACTATTTTACTTTAAAGAAAGCTATTAATTCTTTTCATCATAATAGAAAGAATTCTATGAAATATAAAAGTGGCAAATTAAAACAGATCATAAGATGAAATTCAATTACCTTGTTGAACTAGTTCTTTTATTAATCCAAGAGGTTAGAAGGATTCAGAAAGGGCTTAGATGTGTAACTAATAAGGAAATTTAGAATTTAACTGTATATCCCTGAAAGAATAACTAGAGGAGGACCATGCTGGAACACATATCCACACTGTAGCCTGTGGAGAACGCCACAGAAAAGCAGATGGATATTCCCTGAAGTAATTGCAACCCACAGAGAGGACTCACACTGGAGCAGCTCGTGGAGGACCCAGGCTGGAGCAAAAATGCTAGGAGAAAGGAGCAGCAGAGAGGAACTGTTATGGACCAACGCCGACCTCACATTGCCCACCTACCTTGTGCTACTCAGGGAGATGGTAGGTAGAGGAGATTGAGTGAAGTTGAGCCTGGGAAGAAAAGGATGGGGATGGGAGGAAGGTGTTTTAGTTTTTGTCTCCGTTTCTCACTTTCCAATTACCTTGTTAATTGGCAATTAGTTAAATTAATTTTCCCCAAGTTGAGTCTGTTTTATCCATGACAGTAACTGATAAGTGATCTCCCAGTCTTTATCTTGAGCCAGGAGTTTTTTCATCTTTTTTCTTACTGTCCTGTTGTTGCAGGGGAGTGATAGAGTGGCTGGGTGGGCATCTGGCAGCCAGCTGAGGTCAACCCCCCACAACCTCTAATGTTTTTTCTTACACACCAGTTCAGAACCAACATTTTTGAAATCTCAGAAGTACATTGGAAAGGGAAAACACTTTCCTACTGAGTAATAGACAATTAGATCTGAATCTAATTCATGTTTAAAGGTTTAGATGTGCATGTGGGCATGCACACGTACATATTGAGAAGTTATTAAAGGTTTTAAATTGCATCTGGGAGTATTGCAAGCTTGATCTGCACTGTCCTGGTAAAATTCAACTGATGTTTGGTCTTCTGATTTTCCTCCCAAGGAAGCAGTTACTTACCCATTGAAATAGGAAGAAAGTGATAACTGTAAAGAATTCTTTGAAAGAATTTCAATTCAAATATGAATAGGAGTAACTACTACACTTTTTAAATGTCTATTTAATCATTTTAAAATAATAACAATAAAATAATAAAATTTGTCTTAATACCCTATAAAACAAATCAAATAAGATTGAGCAGAGGTGGCTGACTGGGTTCAAGTTTTACTCTCATTGAAAATGTTAATAAAAATACCTTATACTTTTTTCAACAATTCATTAATAAATCGACATATGATTTATGAAGTAATTTATTTTTGTCAAATGATAATTTTTCCCTGTCAAAATGCAAAACTGCTCATGCAATCTATTATTTTAAAATAATGATCACAGGTCAAGGCTGAGTATTTTTAATTGAACAGCTGCTTTGAACTAAACAATAAATTACTCATCAGGTTCTGGCATGATCATTATATTCTTTACAAAGCGTGTTTCTAAAAACTGCCACCATCCATTATCAGTGTGAAACTTTTATTATACAACTCTCCACCTTTTTTAGCATCAGAAATGAAACAGATTTTA
This sequence comes from Psophia crepitans, assembly GCA_013399095.1. NCBI lineage: Eukaryota > Metazoa > Chordata > Aves > Gruiformes > Psophiidae > Psophia > Psophia crepitans. Next base: position 56,127 of record VWZZ01007185.1, on the reverse strand, counting down.
TAAAGCATTATTTTTTCCTATAACAGTCAATTTATTTTAATATACAAAAAATAACAAGAACAACTTCAAACGGTAAGTAAGAAGAACCAGATATCTCACTACCATACGAATAGTCTTTAAAAATCTCTAGGGTGAGGATTTCTCTGCTTCTTGGGTAGAAAAACTGATCAGGACAAAATATATCAAAACAATTACTTTTAGAGCACTTGAAAACATTCTAAGTCCTTAAAGTAACGAGAATTAAAAAGTGATGAAGCAAGCAGTACATATTTTTACCCGGTAACAGCTAGAACATGTTGACAACATAGTTTATTCTCCTTATCCTCTTAAAGCTGGGTAAAGATGTACGGTACATTTTAGCAGATCTTGGAGCTTTCCAGACAGCAAAGGAGGGGAGCCTGCTCCTTCCAACTTTCCCACAGTTCTGACACTGACTTCACACTGGTTCTAGTGATTTGCACTCTCCTCTGTGAATTGGTTCATTTAATCACCCTGATGAAGAGCTAATCCATTAAAAATAAACCCAAGTTCAATTCAGTTAGCAAAGGGAAGTATATCCACAAAAGGATATGCCTGATGAGTTGCCAGAGTGAATGGAAGTGAAGGGAAGGATCACACAGCCAAAGTTAGAGGAACATGGAAGCTGGATTGGCTTCTGTAAGTGACAACAAGCTTTTAGATGAGCTCAACTATCTTTTGTAACTTTGCCTTAATGTGTGAAAATAGCACAATATGGAAAGGAGAGATGCCATATTTTGCTTATCACCATTGTAGGTGCCAGGAACTTCCAGAACAGCTTCAACTTATACTAAATACTCTGTGAAGTTTTGGAATTCATCCATAAGCAAAGTGCTTGTGACATTATCACCACACATGTTATTTCTGTTCTGGTACAGAGATAAAGTTGTAGTAGCAGGGCATGTGAAGAAGGAAAAGCTATCTACATATATTTCAGAATCTATACTTTTAACTTAAAAACTCACTGCTCTAGAATCATAGAAATCACAGAATCATTGAATGGTTTGGGTTGGAAGGGACCACAAGGATCATCTAGTTCCAATTCCCCTGCCATGGGCAAGGACACCCTGCACTAGACCAGGATACCCACAACCTCATCCAACCTGGCCTTGAACACTTCCAGGGATGGGGCATCCACAGCTTCTCTGGGCAACCTGTTCCAGTGCCTCACCACCCTCACAGTCAAGAATTACTTCCTAATGTCCAATCTAAATCTCCACTCTTTTAATTTAAAGCCATTACCCCTTGTCTTGTCACTGCACTACCAAATAAACAGTCCCTCAACAGCTTTCCTGTAGGTCCCCTTTAGGTATTGGAAGGCTGCAATTAGGCCTCCCTGAAGCCTTCTCTCCTCTAGGCTGAACAAGCCCAACTCCTTCAGCCTGTCCTCGTAGGACAGGTGCTCCAGCCCTCTGATCAACTTTGTGGCCCTCCTCTGGACTTGCTCCAGCAGCTCCATGTCTTTCCTGTACTGGGGACTGCAGAGCTGAACGCAGTACTCAATATAAAGTCATTTTATTTCATTCTTCTTCTTCCAGAAAACTTGCTCTCTGAGTCAAATATCACCTACTTTTCTCACAGGTCCCTGTTCATTTTAAGGGAGAAAATACAGGCAGAGTATGCAGCAGAGAGCAAGAGAGGGAAATCCAGAGGATGCTAGAGGAAGGTATCTCTCCTCCAACATTGAGTATTGCTATCTTTGTACAGAGAGGTCCAGAGCATATGATGTTTCAAAACAGAGCCTGACTCCACTGCAGTGGAGAAAGAAGTATGTATAAAGATTTTATTTTTGACCACTAAGTGAGAATTAAGATCTCAGTTTCCCATATCCATTCTGAAATGCCCTTGGGGGGCAGTTAGAGGACGAGCAAAACTTTATAGTTACATGGAAGGGGAAGGAATTCAGAACACACGAAAAAAATGAAAAAACATAAGGCAACAGAGACAACCAAGTAAAATGCAAAGTGGAGGATATAATGGAAAAGGATATAATGGAAAAGATTTTTCATTTGCAGATCTAAAATTCTGAGATGGACAGATCTGGAAAAAAAAGCTGTGGGGCTCAAGACACTATTTATCTCACCAAGCCATAAATAAGACCCTATAATGATCTTTGCAAAACCAGGAAAGTAAAGGGTTGTAAAGCACGATGTGTATACTACATCAGCATAAAGAATATAAACATGTAATTTTTGGTCTCATAGTAGGTAATTATTTAATTCTATATTGATCATTATATCTAAAATATCATAGCAAAATTTCATGCAGGAAAGTGAAAAGCATTTTTAAGAAAACCATATGTGAATGTAAAATAGAAAATAAAGTTCCTCTTCCAAGAAACCTCTTTCCAAGGGAGAAAAATCTAAATTAAATATTTGGATTTGGAAAATGTAGATTTTCCTTTTTAATTTTTCTTCTTCCTCTACAGACAATTGATGCATTTAGAGTTGTTTCCCTTGTCATCCCCACAAAACAAAAAAGAGAAGACTTTTCAGGAAGAAAAAAACTCTCTACAGCATAATTTTCAGTTTTGTTAAAAAAAAATTTCAATAATTAAGTATAATTTTTCAAATTAATTGACTGCTCTCTTCAAACATCTCCTGTGATATGAAATGAAAATTAAAAAATAGCAGCTATGAGAGGAATTTTTTGTTACATTAAAAATAGTGAAACATTTTAAATGTTTAAATGTTTAAATGTCAAGTTGCACCAGGGGAGGTTTAGATTGGATATTAGGAAAAATTTCTTCAGCAAAAGAGTGGTCAGACATTGGAACAGGCTCCCCAGAGAGGTGGTGCAGTCACTGACCTTGGAGGTGTTCAAAAAGTGTGCAGATATGGCACTTTCGGGGCTTGGTTTGGTAGACATAGTGGTGTTGAGTTGACGGTTGGAATCAATGATTTTAAAAGTCTTTTCTAACCTTAAAGATTCTATGATTCCATGATTCTATGAAATCCAGTGTCCTATAACAGAAGGGTGTTAGGTACCTTATTCTAATCACCAGTTTTAGAAATCTTTCCTTAACTGACATAAAAAAGTAGAGATCTTTCCTAAATTGCCAAAGATGTAAAATTAATTAAAAAATAAGTGTATCATGCCCATCACCACTTTTTATATACATTTATCAAGCCTACAGCAGTGATTATTATTGCCCATCGGGCAGTGGATTTAGTACAAAACCCATTGTAACCAATCAACATCTTCCCACCAATTTCCATGGGCTTTGTGTCACCCTTTTAGTTCCTCTACAAACCATCTCTGAATATTCCTATTAAAATAAACAGGATCTACATTTGTCCAGTAACTGAAAACCAAGTTTTACTTTGTTTTCACACAAGAACAACAGAAAGGATCACTGAAAACCAACACCTGTATGTAGCAGACTAGCTAGTAGTTAAAGTACAGAGCTTTTCAGTTTTAGAGGTGGTTTGTTTTTTTTTCCTAATAGATATAGTAAACATAGATACGCATTCCAAAAGTCATGAGTGTAGGGACAAAATGCAGCTTACCCATGACAACAATAAATGCGTGACTAGAATATTCTTCTCTTTTTTTATATGCTTTGACAATATAGTTTACTGCATGTCATTCTGCTATGCATGAAAACATACAATGCTGTATTATTGTTAAAAAAAAGATAATATGCCTCTAATATTTTTAAATATTAAGGAATAACTAGAACTATTATTGCAACAGGGACTAAATAATTACATTTACAGTTTTAGGACCACACTGTTGTATGAGTATTTGTACTGTTCCACTGTTAGAGACGGTGATTTCAAAATATGATATTGTGTTTCCTTACAAAGAAATAGTTTTACTAAACATTACTAAGAAAACTCCACTATGACAAGATCTTTTTCATTATGTGCTGAGAATCCATTATTTTAGCAAACAATTTTATTTTCAGGCTTGGAGTACCACAATAATTTCAGGAAATAAATTTTTAAAGATTCTGTTACTTTTGCTGAAAATGGGTAAGAAAATGCAGCTAGTGTTTGTATCGGTATTTAGGACTGGATAGTAACAATTCATATATAAAATGCACATCTGTAATATGAATGTGAGTCCACCTAGTTAATGTACTTTGCAGTCATCAAAGAATAGGTTAGGCTGTGTTATCTCAATTCCATATATGAGTAATTTTGACTGACATTAAAAAAACAGTTCTTGGTAAACAGAATCAGATAACAGAGTAAATGACTTTTAATGGGAATAATCATTAATGCAAACAGGGTATCTGACAAAGAGGATGGGTGAGCTACCCATGTTTCATATCAACATAAGCAACTACAGTTATTCATTTTTCTACTCTAGCTGAGTAGACTCAGCACTCAAACAAAAAAACTGTGTAGGAACTTTCAAACTTTTCCATCTTCCCTGCATTGTTTGGATACATATTTTTATTAAAACGCTAAATATAAATTTTTCACACCACAGAGACAAACAATACAAAGTGGGAAATGAATACAAAATTATTGTCTGGACACAATCAGTTTAACAGAGTACACAGTGAATAGCGTTTTTTAAAACATTGAAGGTTGGTCCTGCTCTGTATCTCTCTTGAAATTTTACCTTTGAATTTAACACCAGCAACTGATCACTTCTCTAAATACCAATCTGAAAAACACTATTTTTTAAGTAAACACATTTTTTATTAAAAAAGAAACAATACACAAAAAGCACAATAAATATTTGTATGTGTGTATGTTGAGAGTTACAATTATTTTGAAAAAACAGTAACTCCTCTGTTTTTGAAATGACTTCTTCATGGCTTAATATCAGTAGAAAAATTTCTTGCAGCTGCATCACATAAATCAGTGTTAAGAACCACTGCCATATAAATCTGGATCACATTAGCATAATAATTAAACCTGGTATTACAGCATGTTCATCGATAACCTAGTATGGTTCTAAACAACAAGAAAATAATGTCCAATAATGCTCTGAGAATAAAACCAGATTTAATTCCCCTGGACAACCATTGAGAAAAGCTTAGTCACAGAAAGATCAAACCTACTTCACCCAAAACACAGCGATAGAAAAGCAGTTTTTAAATCCTCCATTCCTCCCGATAAAACTGAACACTCATGCCAAATGTAACTCCAAGGTTCAGTATAGCCAAAACTGAAAATCTTTCAGAATCTTGCTTATTACAGGTACAAATACTGTGATACAAATAGAAACTTTTTAGTTAAGGGCTTTTTGTAATTTTAGTTAAGGTCACTATAAGATCTTAAAAATTGGTCCAGATGTGGTAATTTCACAGATAGAAACTACAAATAGGAAATGGTAAAGTCAAAAAAAGAAAAATTATGAGAGGGTAATTAATTAGAGTGGGTTTAGAAGGTAGGACAGAGAAGGATAAAACAATTTTACTAAGGGATGATTTTAAATATTTTTTTCAGTTCTATATTAAAATATATTTTCACTTCCTATAATCACTTGAAATCACAGAGGAAATAATAAATAGAAACTCTTACAGTCACGATTCATTTTCACATGGTCTGCTATAACATGTTTACAATGGCATTGGAACTAGGCAAAGAATATTTTTGCAATTATAAACAATCAAATGGCTACAAGAGGTAATTACCTTGATTAGCATGTCACTGTGACTTTTTCATCCAGGTTATATTTATAGAGTTATCAAGTACCATACTACATAGTTCCTATGAAGGCAGTAACCTAAGAAATTACGTAGTTTCAAATTTTAGAAAACTCAAATATATATATACTTTGATTTAATCCCAATTATTCCATAGGAGAAAACCTGTGTCAGTGGTTATGATTACAGGAGCAAGTGCTGGATTCAGCACCTGTGAAGAGGCAACTCTGGCTATGCATACAGACTGGGGGATGACATGCTGGAGACCAGGCATGCTGAGAGGGACTTGGGGGTCTTCGTTGACAGCAAGTTGAACATGACTCAACAGTGTACCAAGGCTGCCAGGAAGGCCACCCATGTCCTGGGGTGCATCAAGCACAGCATTGCCAGCAGGTCTAGGGACGTGATTGTCCCACTCTACACTGCACTGGTGCAGCCTCACCTTGAGTTCTGTGTGCAGTTTTGAGCGCAACAGTACAAAAAAACCATAAAGCTCTTGGGGAGTGTCCAAAGGAGGGCAACTGAGATGTTGAAGGGTCTAGAGGGGAAGATGTATGAGGAGAGGCTGAAGTCCCTTGATTTGTTCAGCCTGGAGAAGAGGAGACTGAGGGAACCTCATCACGGCTTACAGCATCCTCACAAGGGGGAGCAAAGGGGCAGGAGCTGATCTCCTCCCTCTGGTGACCAGCAATAGAACCCAAGGGAATGGCATGAAGCTGCATCAGAGGAGATTTAGGTTAGATATGAGGAAAAGGTTCTTCACCGAGAGGGTGGTGGGGCACTGGAACAGGGTCCCCAAGGAGGTGGTCACTGTACCGAGCTTGACTGAGTTCAAGAAGTGTCTGGACGATGCTCTCAGTCATCTGGTCTGATTGGACTGATCCTGTGTGGAGCCAGGAGTTGGACTCAATGGTCCTTATGGGTCCCTTCCAACTCGGGATATTCTATGATTCTATGATATGAAATTGTGTCCTTTACTATTTATTATTGCCTTCAAGCTGTACAAATTTTTTTGCAATTTATCAGCAGCCACTTTCTAAATGACAATTGAAATACTTCAGTATATGAACATTAGCAGTATAGAAATAGCCTAGAAGTACAGCTGTTTTCACTCAGGACTTTGCCACTTTTGTGTATGTAGAGTTCTATTTAGGAGTTTGCATGGGTCTGCTATACCCTTTATAGCCTCTATCTCTTTTCATTCCTGCCATATCTTACATGTTGCTTACTAAAGTTTCTCTTTATATATATGCTCTCTTCAGAACATTCCTCATTTTTATACTCAGTGTTTATCTGTTAGGTCATCACACTGGCTCCCTTTCATTTCGTCTTTTCCAACACCCAATATTCCATCTGAAAATATGAACTCCCTTCTTTGCACACAGATGCTTGTTACTCTAGAGAGGTGATCTCATCAATAACTTTAATGACCTTGTAAAAGAGTATTAGAGAGAGGTCCATCTGCAGGCTTTAGCAATAGACATCTTTATTGGTTCCTTGAAGGCATTAGATAAGAATGAACAGCATTTGTGCAACAAAAGATTCATTTTGTATAGCATTAGAAAAAACCTGAAGGAGGTGAGAATTCTCTGCTTGTAAGTCTCAGCTACAACTTAGTCTGTTTATGTAGTTTAGGATGGTGGACATACAGGAAGTGATTTTAAACTCTGAGCAAGAAAAGCAGATTTATTTTGTCTTAGAGGAACTTCTAATATTGTTTAAAACTGGATAAAATACACATTGTCTCTGTGCATAGTTCATTTCATATTATAATGAATTAATATTTAACTACCAAAATTACCTCAGTCCTTTGTATAGATGTTATCAAGCTAAGGTTCCTATAAACTTTGAGAAGTAGATGTGTAGTATATGTGGTTTACAATGCAAAAATAGAAGCACATTGGAGTCATGTAATTTGGTGAAGACCATATAAGAAATTTGTATGGATTCATGATTGAATTTGTAAATCCTAATGAAAAAGACATTTTTTGCATAGCTATCTATGTTGCTATATTTAGGTCCTCAAGACCTGCACTGACTACAGAAGAATTGACAGTGTATTTGAAGATAATTTATTTCATGCTACTAACACCTAGAAAAAATCTCTGGTGCTTGGGATCTTCTTTGTTGAGTTTTTGGGTTTGGGGTTTTTTTGGGAGGAAACTCTTCTGTGTCAGCAGATTCAGGAATTTCTAGCATACTGTAGGAATTTCTAGTGTACTGTTGACATTAACTTGTACTTGAGTAAAATAAATATAAGTTATTTTATGTTTACATAAATAACTGGATTATAAAATATTAACTTCGAACTGTGCAAAGTAACGCAATCTATGAGCCACTTTTCAGTAGTAAGCTATCTCATTTGTAATTTAAGACAAATATTAGAGAGACAGAGAAAAATTATCCAGTTCAACCCTTATGTATAAACATTATTTCATTCTAGTAAGTGCATATGTAAATACACATACACACGCATATATATATATATTTGCACAAACACTCATATGTTTATGTTGGCTTTCTGCACACATCAGTTAAAACTGAATGATCATGCTTTTCTTCAAAAACAATAGGAATAGTCTATTCATGTAGGAACTAAACATTCAGAGTTAGTAATAATATATGGTTGTTCTAGATACCTTCTGATTCAATTATCGACTTTATGAGATATATTTATTGATATTGTCAACTGCAACAATACAAGGTGAATTTAACAACTGGCTTACCTTTCTGCTGTGTAAGCAAGTCTAACCATTAGACGCTCTTGCAATAGAATGAGTCTTTCCCATAGACTATAACTTTCTGGGACAAGATTATTATTGTGAACCATTATTCTTCCCCCTTTTATAGCTGAAACATAGGTGGCCACAGTCTCTGCTGGCATGCTGTGGTATAATGTCAATGGGTATCTAAAACTTTAACATCATATCAAAATATTCACAAAATACAGCAAAATTAAGAGCTACTGTTCTTTCAGCTTCATATTTATAATCACAGTGCCAAGCATTTCATTGCTTCCATGTATTTTCTTCATAAAGAAAAATTTCCAGATTAAAAAAAAAAAGAAATTTCCATTTAAATGTCTTGGATACTCAGAACCTATCTCTCAGAACTCACTATCTCTTTACCACTACATTCTGCTACATTTTTAAAATTATCCTTGTTTCTCTTATCTACAGGCTTTGCTGTATTTATTGCTGTGTGGCCCTACTCATGTTCAGCCTGTTTTTCACATTCTACATATCTTCTGTTTACACCTTTGCTGTATTTATTTTGTTCACCCAGTGAAAATTTTTCTGTTTAGATTCATTCAGCTCTGTTATCTGTCTCATCATTTTTCACTTTGAATTCTGGTTCACTGTGCCACCTTCTCTTTTTTAATTGCCATTGTTCCCTCCTCCATTTTGAATTGGCCTTTGTTCTTCTTTTTTTCTTTTATTTTCTTATTTCTTCCTTGGTCTTTGACTAGCATTTATACCTTTTTTATTTTGTCTTTCTTTGTAAGGGGGGAGTGTCATCCCCTTTTAATTTGTTCAGTGGTCCCTAAATTCTCAACTGAAATTCCTTTGTTTCCTTTCTTTCCATGCAAATAGTTAAAAAAGCTAGAGAACTGTGCATCACTGAAAGAAAAATCAATGACTCGATGATCAGCAACCTGATGGTGTTTACAAAGTGCTGAATCCTTAATTTGATCCTAATCAGCTCACAGTTTCTGCTCTAGTTGCCAATTTGGACAGAAAGTGAGCAGTGATGAGAGAAGAAAAGTTTATGTACTTAGGGCATAATAAACAGTCTGGGGAGAAAAAAAAAAACCCAAAACAACAACCTCAAAGACCTATGGTTGCCTTTCATGATAATTGAAACTCTTTGAGGTTCAGTAAATGGTCCATTGTCTCCCTATCAACAACTCTTGGTCTACACCAGTGTACAAAAAGACTTGTATCACAGGAGAGTGAAAAAGAAGATTTGTATGTTTTTAGTTGTCAAGGTTAGTTGGGAATGAAGATCTGAATGACTGCAAATATTCCACTCTGATGTGTCTTAAAGGCTTAATAACCAAATAGTCAAAGATTCTTTCTCTGTCAGATTTAATCTAGAACCTCACAGAGTTACCTTTTTTTGTTTATTAGTACTGAGTCTGCTAAGTTGAGCAACTGTTATGATACTAGATGAAAGGTACAAAACTAGCTTGGAGGATAACTCTAATAACAGGATTTGAAATGGCAGTAACATAAGCCAAATAATAACAGTACTCAGAAAGGGTCTTTATACTGTCTAAGTAAACAAGGCATTGTTCGTATGAGAAAGAACTTGCAAATAACAAAAGTATACACATGCATGAAGTAGAATGGAACTACATACAACAAAGCTTGGATTCAGAAAGGAGAATCAACACACCATCATGGCATTTTGCCCAGACAAGACCTTGGCACTAGGTCTGGGCACCCTGTACTACATCTTGTAGTACTGTAAATCTCCTAAAAACAAAGAAAATGAGAAGCGAACAAGTAAACAACTCTTAAAGTCAGGAAATTCTATAAATGGAAACCCTGACATAGAAGTGAAGGAAGAAGGAGAAAGAAGGCAAAAGCGACGAAAAAATGTGGGGCGTTTTTTATCTTCTGATTTTGATGAGAGTTAATAAGAGAAAGATTGGAACACTTGCTAACAAATAGTAGCATAATAGATTCCCGAAAAAGAGTAAGATAATGAGTTTGTCTGGGAGATAATAAAGGATGTAACATGGATATAAACCTTCATAAAGAATTAAGATTAAAGTTCTAAGGACCAGAAGAGTCTGAGTCAGAAGAAAAAAATTATTCTAACGGCCATGATGGCATTAGGTGACATGTAACAAGCTGGAGGTTGCACTAGTGCTAGCAGCACAGCCTAATTGCTGCCTGTTTGACCCAGACTTCTATCTATTAAAAGGAGAAACATATATTCAGCATAGTTAGAATAAGAAATGGAAAAACAAGCAGAACTATTAAATGAGGGCACTGGAAGTTTCTGCTATTGCCAACATTTATCCTTTTGCTAACCTTCCTTCTTTGTAAAATTTCTGTAAGATAATTTTGACAATTTAGCACATGTAAGATGTAAATTATATTCCCACCATTTACAAAATGTAAAATTTTATAGTCAAAATCTAGACTTCCAGAGATATATTTTTCACCTTTTAAAATTGGGAATTGTTAGTATTTTAGATAGTGTTATTTATTTTTTAAGTAAGGACATAAAATTACTAATGTATACTTCCTTTTATTGTGGTTTTTTTTGTTCTTTGTTTTGCTTTGTTTTAACTTATCACATGCCCCGAAGGTTTTTTAATAAAATTTTAGATTTAGAAAAGGATGGGTGATGCTAGCATTTCAACACTGTAAAATCAAAATAATGTAAATTATTCAGAGAAAGTATACCTTAAATTTGTGACTGGTTTCGAGCTAAAACACAAAGTTTGATTATGTTGTCAGTAATACCTGGCACATTTTTGATGAAGAGACAGGTATCTGACGGTGCTATCAGGCCAGGACCAGACACTGATACGGTGACAGCAGGGTGCTTATCTCATCCATGTGAGTGTTCCCTTACCAGCCAAGGAAAGCATTCATCCTGCTCCTGCTGTGGTCCTCTAGACCACCGAAGCAGGTCCAACTCATATGGCATGGTCAGAGCCATCAATTTGGCACCTTGTCCTGGCATGTCCAATAGTTTTCCATGCCCTTTTTAGGTAACATAACCTCAGCCAAGAGCCAAGTAAGCAGCCAACTCACCTACTTGCAATCCTAACAATAGTATAAATTAATAGTAAAGAATTCATGTAATTTTACGTATTTCTGCTCCCAGATTTTTTTCTGCACTTAATTATTTGGACCAAATAATTTTAATTTTATAGTCAGTACTAGCCATTCTAAGTGGATGTTATTCCATAGGCTATAGAATTTAAAAAAAAAAAAAGTTTTATTTAAGTTTAGTTTTGAACTTATTCCTCTCTTACGTGATAACAATATATTTTTTGAAAAATTTGCAATACCATTATCAAAGTATGAGTCTGTTTAGTGCCAAATTTAAACCTTTGTAAGTACAAAGGCTTACCCAATTATATTTAACACTAGGAGCATCCTGAAATTTCAAATATCTACTTATTAATCTTCTGATTTTTTTTTTTTTTTTTTTTTGTCAAGTGGTTGAGGAGTAAATGCTAAAATTGTAGGCCTACTCAGGGAGCCAGATGTTTTAGGGGAAAGCAATTCATTGATACAGAAAAGGCAGTGGATGCCTCCAGTAATTTCAGTGATTTTCTCCTATGCAACTCAGAAGCACTGATCAGGTAATCTGTGCATTTGATTCATGTTTGCCTCAGCAAGGAATGTTGATGAAAGGACGATTAATCTTGCTTAAAAACAAGAGATTAGAAAAGATTAATATTAGCTCACCTTTTAAACACTGAGAATGTCAAAGCTTCCTTCCATTCAAATTTCATAAAAGGAAATTAACCATGAGTAGGTAAAGTTTTGAATTCATCTAATTAAAACTTTGTCCACAGTGACCATACCAAAATTTAAATGTATCTCTGCAGATACATGCTGCTTTTGCAGGCTTTCAAACACAAACAAAATATATATTTACTAAGTGTTCAAAAATTCCAGTTTGTACCAGTTTGACACACCTCCACTTCTCATGCTTTTTAGATAAACATATTCATGCACCTTTTTAGTTATGCAAACAAATGAATAGGTGTCATAAAATAATTATACCTTTTTGCTAACTGTGGAGCTTTCCAAACTCCCATACCATATCTGTGCTTTTGAAGACCACGCATAGAGACATTTTCTGATGGTGTGTACCAGAGAATTCTGGTAGACTTGTCATTTTCCAAATAATTTTATTTTTAACTTTAAAAAATATATAATTTTGGCTACTATAAAATTCCTTTTGAACATCGACCTAAGAAAGATTCTATTAGTCAGCACAATGAGTCAGAAATATACTAGATTGAATTATTTAATTTATCCCAGCACAACTGCAGCAAGTATGCTTTTTTTTCTGTTTAAAATAGATCTGAATTTCTTTCATTGATTTCACTGCAATGTTAATTTTGTGATGAATATTTAAATGTCTAATAAATCAACTGGTTAGGTACTGATAGTTTTGGAAATACGTTCTCCTGGAACTGTGACAGAGCTTGGCTATATAATCACAAGTTATTATGCAATTATTTAAAGCTACTTCTAATATCACACTGCAAGTTGGAGTAACGAATTAGAGTCAAAAAATTATATTTTAGAAAAATATTGAGTATGACATCTCTTTTAGAAGTAATGTCCAATTCTAAACACCTTATTCCTTAGAAAACAAACAAACAAACAAAACAAACAAACAAACAACACCCCACCATCAAACAAACATATTGTTTGGGATTTACTGAAGGTATATTATGCATTATGGTCAGAAATTTCTTTAAAAAAAAAAGAAAAGAAAACTTGTGAGGAAATTTCAGAATTAAAGTTGCCATTCTCTCATCCACCCACATATGCATCATATCACTGCCACTAATAATACAGTTTAAAATTAATTGTGGTTTCCCTATGGCTATTCAAGGAGTAACATGAAGAGTACCCAATGAACAATTTGTATAGTTAGTCCCATGTTTGGTTTTTTTAGTACGGTATCTAAATCTTGGTTTAAAGGCAAGTATTAAATAATTTTCTCCTAGATTCTTCTACGTAGTGTCAGGAACCTGAGGAAACCAGTGGCCCTGAGCAGCCAAAGCTGGAACTCCCACCAGCCACTGCCCATGAGCCCTGGGACTCCATTTCAGCCCACCCTGAGGCATCCAGACTCTGCTATAGCTCTGTGCCTCTCCCTAACTCCTGTATGAGCCCCTCAGCCTTACTCTGTGTGGAGTTTAGCTGGTCCTGTTTCTTTTCGCTCACAGCTGAACTCCCTGGAGGGACCCTGGACCTGGTTCATTGCTTGCCATGTAGGGCACTGTCAATGGACCCTGTTACCAGCCCCTGGCTCTGCCCTCTGTGTTGAGCCCCATCAAGACTGTGCCCTGTGGGTGAAAGCACAACCCAAGCAGGGTCACTATCAGCTCCCAACTTGTGCCTTGCATGGCGCAGTCCTATTCCTGCCACTCCCTAATACATGGCAGTAGCTACTACAGTGAATTAGTTATAAGTTATACTAAAAAGTGTTTTCATAACCTGCAAGAGATATCATCAGATGATTTCAATTGGCTTTTGAAAGTAGTTGATTTATGTGATGTTTTACCAGTTCAAATCTTACCTTATGTTAATTTAAAAAGTCTTACTGCTAGTGTAAACAAAACTCTTGTTTCTCAAGCTGGGCACCCAGAAAATTGAAAACCTGTTATTGATATGCATCTTCAAAAAGCTTGGTTGAAATAATTCATCTAATATCACAAACATTATGTGAAAGGCGGAAAAAATGGAAGAGGAGTTCTATATGGCAATGCAACACTTTCACTCAAAATACCAGTCAGAAATATTACCTACTATCCAAAATAAAGTGTATATAAAATTGCAATTTAAAAGTAATCATACAAAATCAGACCCTGATTTTCAAATCTTGATTTTAATTTTTTTTTTTTTTTTTTTAGTGAGGGAGTTTGATATATAAATGTGGAGTAAAGGATACACAAAAGTCCTAAAGATGCACAGAGAGGGCAACAAGAAAACTCTAAAAATGGTGTCTATGGCATGACTCAGAAAGACTCCCAAGCATGAAATTTTGCTGAAAGCTTGGTTCAAATGCAGTAAGTAATGCTATTTTTCTGCAAACAGATTTTTTTGTAGGTGATTACAAATATGATTTATGGAAGGATTTTTTTTATTTTTTTTTTTAGTTTACGGCTTTAAACTATTCTATATTTTATTCATTTATAGTTTGCTGCAAAGATCTAACATTAAATATGCCAAATCAAGCATATACAGTAACACAAAGATGAAAGTGTAATATTAATTGTACATTTTCCATAATGGCTGTATCTGACCTGCTTGTCTTCCATTCGTTATTGTTTAGCTGCCCTTTAAGTGCAATCTAAACGAGTTACAGCTGTTAAGCATTCACTGAAGATAGTCAATGACTGCAAATTTCAACAAGATTCAATTCTGAAGAGAACAATTAGACGAAGTATAAAACTGGATGAGCATGGAGTCCGACGTCATGAACTTCACAAATAGTCCAACTGCACAATCTTTTTCAGTCATACAGAAATTTTTTTCAATCAAAATATTGAAGTAGAAAAAGAAATAGTGGCCCTGTGCATCTCATGGAATCATAGAATGGTTTGGGTTGGAAGGGACCTCAAAGATCATCTATTTCCAGCATCCCTGCCATGGACAAGGATGCACTCCACTAGAGCAGGTTGCCTAAAGCCTCATCCAACCTGGCCTTGAACATTTCCAGGGAGGGGGCCTCCACAACTTTTCTGGGCAACCTGTTCTAGTGTCTCACCACCATTTGTTTGAGAGTATTTTTTTAGCTGTCCAGTTATGTATTTTACAAACCTACCTGTATAGTCCTCTGAAAACATTTTTGTCTGTTACAAAGTTAAGGGGAGGATGACTAATCTGATTAGACTTTCATTAATGTCACTTAGTAAAATTATAACATCCACTGTCATGCTAGAAAGAGTTTCTACAACTAACTGTAACCCAGTAGAACTTTACTTGTTTAAGTAAAAACCTTTTGCAAAAAGAAAACTCTAGGAAATATCATCTTACAACTTGCTACAGCAATCTGGGAAAATAAACGTCTCCATGAAAGATTTAGTAAAGCTTGCATAATTTCACTATCACACTTTCTTAATTTAAAACCCAGTTCTCCACTCACACAAATGTGTACTATTTTTCTACTGCGCCCACATCCTGGCAAGATCTTATAAGTCTTGCAAAAATAGTCTATTTCAAGACCTATATGGAGGCTTAATCATCTTTTCCTTTTTAAGTGCTGACTTAATCTATTCTTTTCTACAGAACTCCTTATCCTTTTCCTCACCAGAAAGTAACGGCATCCTAAATATACAATACCAAAACTTTGAGCATGCCAGGCTTCCTTGACTTTCTTCTCAAGATATCAACATTTTAAAAAATCTATCCCAGAGCTCCACTTTGAAGACTTAGTTTAATATAAAAAGAATCCTGCACACATATATGTTGATATGTATCCATATATCTGTGCATATAAACATATATATAGATACAAACATACACATGCACACAAATATATATAAACTTTCTCTGTAGCTTGAACAAGACATACAAAGAAAAAATTTCTGCCTTTGCAAGGTATTATTTTCTTCTTCCTTCCATTCTCCTAGATTCCTTCATCTGTTTTCTCTGATGTAACCCTAACTGTAACCCAGTAAGGACCATAAGTTCCTAATAGTAATAATTGTTTTATTCTTTTGCACTTGTGCAGGATGTTGTTCACATACTCTTTGGAATTACAATTTAGAGTGGATCCAGCAACAGAAGTCTTCACTGACAGTGAGGGCCTTTTTGGGCTCCTACCTGTGATCAAATCTCCATGCATATTTTATCTTTTGAGGAGAGGGCAGAAAGGAGGGAAACTACATATTCTTGTTTTTTTCTTGTGAAAGACAATCCTCAAGTCTTTTAGCTATGGTTACCCTCTTTCCTGCATCTGGTATCAGAATTGCATACACACTTGTGAAATTGAAATACAAATGGAAACACAGAAGTATAAAGAAAAACAATTTAATTGGAGATACATTTCTCCATATCTGCTGACCATTATCCATTTAACAAAAAGGATTCACATCCTGCACAGATTTGAGATGAAGAATTTTACTGTTCTAATTTCTTTCTAGTACCATGTTACAGTTTCATTGTAGTGGACAGATGCTGGATTGTTACCCAACAGTGCTAAAAAAATAAATATCATTACCAGTGAATCAACATTTGCCGTATGATGTTATGAAAACACATCCCTATATTGGAGCAGCACTACGGAAAGTAAAATGAAACTGGATGTTCACTAACTAGGAATACGCATTACATTCTTTATCACAGTATCATAGAACCACAGAATGATAGAATGGTTTGGGTTGGAAGGGACATTTAAAGATCATCTAGTTCCAACCTCCCTGTCGTGGGCAGGGACATCTTTCACTAGACCATGTTACTCAAAGCCCCATCACATGACCTTGAACACTTGCAGTTGTGGGGCACCCATAGCTTCTCTGGGCAACTTGTTGCAGTATCTCACCACCCTCATAGTGAAGAATCTCTTCCTAATACATAATCTGAATCTACCCTTTTTCAGTTTAAAACTGTTGCGCCTTGTCCTGTTGCTACAGACCTTGGTAAAAATTCTCTCCATCTTTCTTATAAGTCCCCTTTAAGTATTGAAAGGCTACAATAAGGTCTGCCTGGAACCTCCTCAGCTGAAAAACCACAACTTTCTCTTTCTTCATAGGATAGCTGTTCCCCCCCTCTGATCACTTTTATGGCCCTCGTCTGGACCTGCTCCATGTCCTTCTTGTGCTGGGGACTCCATAGCTGGACACATTACTCCAGGTGGGGTCTTGTGAGAGCAGAGCAGAAAGGCAGGATCACCTCATTGGAACTGTTGGCCATGCTTCTGTTGGTGCAGACCAGGATACGATTGGCTTTCTGGGCTGCAAGCGTGCACTGCCATCTCATGTTCAATTTTTCATCCAACAGTATCCACAAATTCCTCTTCATATGACTGCTCTCAATCCATTCCCCACCCAGTATCTGTTCATACCAAGGATTGTCCTGATCCAGGTGCAGGATGTTGCACTTGACCTCACTGAACTTAATAACGTTCTCATGGGCCCACTCCTCAACGCTGTCAATTTCCTTCTGGATGGCATACCTTCCCTCAAGCAAATCAACTGCACCACTCAACTTGGTGTCATGTGCAAACTTGCTGACAATCACAGAATCACAGATACTGAGGGTGCATTCAATCCCACTGTCCATTTCTTTAACAAAGATATTGAATAATATTGGTCCTAACACAGATCCCTGCAGGACACCACTTGTTACTTATCTCCATTTGGACACTAAGCCATCTCCTGCAACTCTTCAGATGTGGCCATCCAGCCAATTCCTTATCCATCGAATAGTCCACCCACCAGATCCGTCTCTCTTCTATTTAGCAACAAGGATTTTGTGTGGAACCATGTCAAAGGCTTTACAGAAGTCTAGTAGATGACGACTTACAGAAGTCAAGATAGTTGATAATAAAGATAACTAGGAAAGGTATGGATACGTTGCTATTGCAGAATTATTATGTATCCCTCAAGCAGCAGCCTTCCAGAACTGAACATCTGGGCCATGATTCTGAAGTGGACAGTGATAAAAAACATTCTGTGTCCCATCACACTCTTGATTTTTCACTCTTGTAATCCCCTTGTATTAGAAGATGCTCGTATACAATTGCAAAAAAAAATTACCTATTCTTTCTATCTTTCTATATGTTATTTTTTTCTGACCTCTCTTGAAAGCCTCCTGTTTGAAAGATTACAAAAGCTCCACTGCTACTAAATGACACAAACTGAGACCTCCACAATGACTTTATATTCACTTTACATTCATTTATCCATGCTCATATGCTTCTTAATTAATTACATTTTCTTGAGACAAATTTAATGAGGGCTAGATTAATTTTAGCACTTACTTTATCTGGAATTAAATCCCATCATATAGATTTTAAGACATTTATTATTAATTAAGGAAAGTGCACCTTAAAGTGTAAATAGAAAAGAATCCATAATTTGAAAATATAAGATTTATTTTCTCACATATTTTTAAGATACGAATACAAGTTACATTTAAATAATGTTTATTCTTTACCTTGTCCTAAAGTTTGCAGGATGAGGATGCCCATCATATAATGACAAATAATCATATTCTTCTTCTAGAGCAAAAGACTGAAAGACAATCTGTATTCTGTTTCTTTCTTCTGCTATTATAACCCATGTACAGTTTGCACCATTTGGATATCCGTATGGGAAGCCAGGACTTTCTATAGTGCCATTAAGTCCTTTCAAAGTTCCACCACAGGTATAAATAAATCCTAAAAAAGACCGAAGGAAACAAAAGTTAGTCATCCATTTTTATGTCAACCTTCAATAAAATATGCAATTGAAATTTGTCATTTCTAAAAAGTTATCAAAATATTTGTCAGCAAGTACCACATTTGGAAAGGTAAAGCTAATGTTTTAACACAAATCATGGCCACTTAATGCAAAACATCCCCACCCACCTAACAAATGTGTTTTCCATACTGTTTATATAAAGACATATGGTAGCATCTTTACAAATATATACAAACAACATCTATGACTAGATTTGCTTGCCTATGAGGAAAAGTACTTGCATCAATTCCCTTTTTTTGTAAGAAAGGAGAAGCAATCAGAGCAAAGTAAATAGGTTCTTGTCCTTTGGTGCAGGTCTGATACAGAATAGATCTATTAATTTTCTGCTGCTTCTCCCCAGATTTTGGGACTGGAAGAAGCTGAAAGGCTATTTATTATGAACAAGTTTTTTCCAATCAATAATTCTGTTTTATGAAAACTCTGTACTTAAAAACTCAAGATGAAATAGTCATCTATGTTATCTCATGTAAATAACTGTATTTTGTATTTGGAACAAGAAAGAACTTAGTAAGCTTTTCTATATCTTCTTAAAATATTAAGATAAACAACTTATGTGTTTTGGATGAGCACATTTGGGTGTTGTGGTTTAACCCCAGACGGCAGCTCAGCCCCACACAGCTGCTCACACATTCCCCATCCCCCACAGCCGAATGAGGGAGAGAATGAGAAGAGTAAAAATGACAGCATTTATGGGTCGAGATAATAACAGTTTATTAGGTAAAGCAAAAGTTGTGCATACAAGCAAAGTAGAATAAGGACTTCACTGGCTACTTTTGCAGGCCACTGTTTAATAATTTCCTGGAAAGCTGGACTCCATTATGCTTATTGGGAAGACAAACACCATGATCTTAATTGTCCCCCCTTCCACCTTCTTCCTCCCAGATTTTATTGATTATCATGATGTCATATAGTATGGAATAGCCCTTCAGTCAGTTGGTGCCTGCTGTTCCAGCTGTGTCTTCTCCCAGCTTCTTGCCCATCCCCAGCCTACTTGCTGAGAAATAGAGAAGGGTTTGACACTGTAAGCACTGTTCGGCAATAACTAAGGCATCCTTATGTTACCAGCACTGTTTTGGTCACAAATCTAAAACACCATAGGTTCTACCAGGAAGAAAATTAACTCTATCCCAGTGTCATGGTTTAGCTCTGATTGGCAAATAAGCACGATGCACCTGCTTGCTCATCCTCTCCCAACAGGATGGGGAAGAGAATAGGAAGAGTGAAAGTGAGAAAACTTGTGGGTTGAGATAAAAACAGTTTAATCTGACAAAGACACACACAAACTCCCCCCCCCCAAAACAAAACAAAACAAACAAAAAAAAAAACAAAAACAACAACAAAAAAACACAAAACCAAGTGATGAACTGCACAATTTCTTATCATCTGAAGTCAGAGCTATGCAAGAGCCCCAACTGTCCAGCCTCCCAGCCCATACATGCAAGTAAAACGAGGAATTCATTCCCCACTCCCCATCAGCAGGCAGGTGTTCAGCCATCCCCAAGAAAAGCAGGGCTCCATCACACGTAGCAGTTACCTGGGAAGACAAACGCCATCATTCCAAAGTTGATGCTGAGCAAGATACCTAGCTGCCACACAAGGCCCCCATCTGACACACCAGACCCCCAGCTGACACGCCTGTCAGCCCACCCCTCAGTTATAAATAGAACATAATGTCATATGGTATGGAATATCCCTTTGGTCAGTTTGGGTCACCTGTCCTGGCCGCAACCCCTCCCATCTTCTTGGGTGCTCCCCACCTTTTTGTTAGTAGAGCAATATCAGAAGCTGAAAAGTCCTTGACTACTTGGCAACAACTAAGCACATCATTGTTTTATCAACATTATTCTCATCCTAAATCCAAAACACAGCACCATACCAGCTGTCAGAAAGAAAATTAACTCTGTTCCTACCAAGACCAGGACACCCAGCCAAAATCTGTATAGTGGGTAAAAGCTGAAAGGTGGATCTCCCAATAGATAGATCCTTTTTAACATGAATATCCCCAAATGTAAGAAATGCCCCCTACATTCAAAAATCAAATTTTCTTGGACTATAAGCAATTTCCTTTTTATATAGAAAATTCATTTTCTGAGAAAAAAGAGGAAACGAGTAATTATAAAAAGATCTCCACCAAGTCACTGTGTTCTGACAGGCCAGGTCCTTTTCTATACTCTTGCTCTCAGTACTTATGCTCAGTTACAGAAGCTCCTTACTCTATATTCTCAGGATATTTTTTTGTTTCATCAGTTTTGGAGTCTGACTGTAGGTCTACATCCCCATTCCAGGATTTCTGCTCTCTTATCACTTAAATATTAAATGAGTTTTCCTGCTTTGCCCTTGCACCAGCAAAGCTTCTCTTCCCCAAGCCTGCTCAGAGCAAGTCCCCTCTGCTAGCGGGAGGATTTCGTCAGCTGAGAGAAGGCACAAAGCGCTCAGCTGCTCAGCATGCTTTTTTCAGAAAAACATGATATAATTTTCATAACAAACTACAAACAAACAAACCAGATGCTGTCTCTTTAATTATACACACTTGTATATATTTGAGCTCATTAAATCATCTTCTTTATGGAACATTCACAAGCTTGTCTTCATGTTCAGCATTTAAATGTGCAGAAACCCCTTTCTCTGAAGTACTAAGCTGAAATCTCTTAAGATTTTACACTTTGTATTGCTACACTGTAAAGTAACTCTTCTTGGCAACAGAAGACAGACACATTCAATAATTTTATCTTGGCTGTTTCATATTTATCTCCAATTATGAGAAAAGATGCCTCTTATGAACTGTGATTACTCTTTTACTACAAATAATCATAGATATACAGGACAGAGAGGGAGTGGAGATCCTCTTAGAAAGTAATTAGGACTTACTTTGCCTCATCTGACATGTATAGCAAATCTTACCTTCTAGTGCAAATTAGCTTAGAGAATTCATTTTCATATCAGTGCCTACATACTTTCATTTGTTATCAACTTCCATTGCTAGGAGTCTGTTTTATTTATATCTTTCTGCATCTCCCTCATATGCTCAAACTATTTTTAAATCTCCTTTATGTGTTATTATTTATTATTTAAGCTCAGCTGTTTTATTTAGCACTTTAAAAATCTTTTGGAATACAGTTTGTGCGCAAGTCACTTTACAAAACTAAACTATTTACTCATCATAAGATCTTCATCCTAGAAATTTAGCACCTCCCACCAAATATAGTCACTGGAATAAGACTTTTAAAATAGCTAACTGTGCATATATTTATAAATTTAGTTTTTTCCTAGACATTTCTTGCCAAGACCAACTTCAATTGAATTAGAGAAAAAACTTCTAGAGACACACTTGAAAATTCAATAGCATGCACTGTTAATTTTTATGCGTCTCTCCAGACCAAGTGTGGAAAGCACAGTGTGAACCTTAGCTCAACGTCATAATACAGCTCCATAATTCAGAACCTGTGTTACTGTTGTTATATCTAAGTCAGGACAGCTATCAATTACATACGTACTATTCTGTTAATTCAATGCAAGCTATAAAGAACCACCCAAATAATAAGTCTTCTGTGACCAAAATAAAATTCTATTTAAAAAAAAAAAGATCAAAAAAAATGAGAAAGTGCCTTATGAGTTAATACACTACTTCTAAGGAATGCAATGCTTCATACTGGATCCAGTAATTGTCCTATCCATACATATATATGAAATATAAAGTTCCATGATGTATAAAAGTTTCACTCCCTCCCTTTACTTCATCTCCAAGCTGTAACAAGAGAATTATTCATATACCGCAAGATATTTTAACTTGGATATTTTTCAGTGATGAATAAAAGAATGTAACTGTTACGCACATGTCAGAAGACACATTTTTAATTGCAAGAACAGAAAAAATCAAGCAATGAAGTTTGATTTTGATAGGTCTACTCTTTTAGTCTGTAAAATAAAAAATCATGCCAACAGAACCCATACAACATGCACTTTAATCTCTACTTTCAAATGTTAATCCATTCTGTAATGTTCTTCACCTTAGCAGACCAACTTGGTTACATTCAAAATAGACAACATGCACTAACTGACTGCTCTGATCAAATGTTGAAGATATGACATTTATTTGCACAAGGCAAAATTCATACTGAAATACCTGGTAACACATACTGTGATCTTTTTCATCTAGATTTCAGAACTAGCATTCAAAACAGAATTTATTTGCAAACTCTTTATCATTAAAGAGAAGGTTTGATACAAAGCATGAGATAAATAAGTCTGAAAAGTTTGAAGTTAGACTAAAAAAGAAAAATACTGTTGAAGTAAGCGTGGAGACAAGCAACTCCACTGATGATAGTCTCTTAATAGGTAGTATGATTCAAAGTTTCCATGGCATTGTTTTCTACCAGATTTTAAAATTCAGATGTTTAATTCTCATCAATTTTACATGGATAATTTTTCTTGAAATCATAAAACATAACTTCTCTTCCTGATTTCAGTCATCCTTTGATGCACTGTGGGATTATAGTAAACATCGGTAACATCAGTTACTTAATTTATTCAGCTTTCATTGCCTTCTGCTAAAGCAAGTAATACTTATGCTACATCCATACTCCTTGCCCTTGGATGTCCCGTAACAGCAGTCACTCCGCACACTACAAGATTTTGCTTTTTCTTTTCCTCCTGACCATTCAATTATGCTATGTAATAACATATTTCCACACTTTTCACCTTCCAAGTACTCCATACCCTTTTTTTTTATATTTCCTTTGTTTAACGTATTATTCTTTGATAGCAGTCATCACCATAATTACACTGTGTCTGCATTGATTAACACACACATTTCTAAGTTGCCTGTGAATTTCCTTTTAAGGAAGTATTTAATACTTGGTATTATTTACTTTAAGAGCAAACTGAGAAAATGGAAGATGAGTCATTCATATGCTGGGATTGTTTTTTTTTTGGTTGGGTTGGGGTTTTTTTTTTTTTAGTTTCTTTTGTTTTGGTTTGGGGTCTTTTTTGGATCTTTTCTGATATCCTGATCTTTTGTCTTTCCCTTGCACCCATCTTAAAGCACGGTCAATTGTGTCTTAAAGTATCCTTTAGCCATGTCATACAGGTTCACCTCCCTTTTTTTGCACAGTCTACCTATTTACAAACTTGTTCTTTTCTCCCTAGATGGTGGTCCTCTTTCATTCAGAATCCATCAACTTTACTCACTTGTCTCTCCTGCTCTTTATATGTTTCTGCAACATCTTTTTCTGTTTGTGATCTTTGATCACTTGATTGTCTTTGGCAGCAAGGAGCAGTTAATTTTCATGATGACCACAAATCAGGAAGGGTTGGTCTCTTCTGTTGTGCTGGATTCTCTTTCTGTTGACTTGCATGATCATGTTAGGTTTTATGGTGCCTGTGTGTTCATCCTTCTTGTTTCCTTATTCTCCTCTATAGTCCTGTTTGTGAAACCTCTTGCTTTTTTAGTTTCATATTACGTGTGTTTCTTTGCACTTCAAAGAACCAATTGGAATGCTACAGTGATAGATTTCATAGTGATGTGAAACCTTCCCTATTTCATGAACCCTTTTCTCCATCCTATCAATCCCTCCCATTTTTGGAAAATATATACACGATCTTTCTTTCTAAATCATTTCTGCTTCTCTATCATTTTAACTGCTCTGACATGCCTTACACCAAGATCTTTGAACCTATTTACAAAATGAAGAAGATGAAGTTCTCATCAGATGTAATGACTGTATTTTACTTTAGACTGTGTTTGAAATTTACCTTTTTATCTCTTCTCATCACATCTTGGTTCTCTTCCATTTATGCTTTTCCGTTTCCCCATAAGACTCTCTTCTGCATAAAACAAGCCTCCTTTCTCTAACCTTAACTTCCAACACAAAGTTTTATTGACTTTTTTCCATATCAGTACAAACATGCAAGATAATTGCCTCCTTTAATTTACTGGATTTAATTTCCTCCTACTCTCCATCTTTGTCTCCTTCAAATATCCAACTTCTTGCATACTTCTTTCTTTCTCTATTGTGCTTTCATAACAGGTGTGACTGGTGACTTTTACACTAGGGACACTCACTGGTGTCTGTTCCCACCAGAACATTATAACATCCTCATTCTTTCTGAGTGTCACTTCTTCCTGTGCTAGGCATGGAAGGTACACATACCAGCAGCTACCATGCACCACAGCAGACCAGACCAGAAGTACACTGCACCTGTGTAGTACTTTGCCGGTAGTTAGGAATCCATGCCAGCTACAAGGTATTAGAGCTGTTGCAGTTTCAAAAATATAGACCTTTATGCCTGTTTAACCCAATACTCTCTACTTCAAAGAATCCTTCTCACTTCCATCTCAGCTCCTATAGCAGCTTTTAAAATGAGCTTTCTACCAGTTGAGCAAAATCTACGTTTAGTTTTTCATCTGACCATTAGATAAGAAACAAACAAAACTCAACAGATAAATGATGTTCTTTTCTTCTTTTTAAAGTTCTTAAGGTAATAATAACTTCTGTTGTGGGTATGTCTATCTCTGTGGGTTGGTTTTTTTAATTTCTATTTTTGCCAATCATTCTTTTTTCACATATAGTGTTCATTTCCTTAGTTTTAGACTGTTTTCTTCAGTCTAGAGAAATTCCAGACGCGCCTAACAAAGCCTTACAAAACCCACAAAAATCTTGTGTTTGTGAAGTGCAAAATGTAACACCGTTGTAGTGCCTCTGAAAATTAGCTCTTATACTTTCCAAGGAGTTTAGAATTTCTTAACTAAATTGCCATTTCATTTGTTTGTTCTTCAAAGCATTTGCTTTCACAAACAAGATATTTGAATGCTTATTCTCTGCACAGCTTACTGGAAATTATGCCAATATGTAGACATTACAAAGTCTTCTAAAGAAGCTGGTTTTAAAACTCTTTCTTTACCTATGATTTGTACCATTTTAAGGTTATGAGAAAAGATAATTATACTTCTTTGCAAATAATTGTGTAACATAGATCATCTTGCCCTTGCATAAGCTTTAACAAGGTGCCAAAATTACTTTTCCAGTCATTTGGTAGAGTTGGCTTGAAACCCTACAGCAAACTCAGTAGAAATGGTACAGAATACCAGCCAAAAAGAAACGATTGCTGCAAAGTAATTATCACTGCATTTGAAGAACATTGTAGAAGTACTGTTCTTTTCTCCAAAGAGTAATTTCTTATCTCTATTTCAGCCACCTTTTTTAAAAGAGATTCAGAAATATTTGTGTTGACTTCCACTTGTCTCAGCTGTGAAAACTGGAAGAAGGACAAAAGATTCTGCACTCTCATGTCAACACTGAGCATGTTTCTTCTTTTAAGAAACATAAGGTCTGCAAAATAGCAGGACAGCTCACGTTTATATGGAATCCATCCTGAGGAGCAGAAGGCTTAAACTGGCAAGGCAGCAAAATAAACAACTGGATCTCATTTGATGAAAGTATCCATAACATTTTTATTACAGATATTGAAATAAGTATTTCTAGTCTTGTGTATATTTCTTGTTCTACAGCAGAAAACTGTTAAGTTCCATTCCAGTAACTGAAAACAAAAAGGCTTTAGCTTCAATAGTGTTGCCATTCTTTGAGGAACTTTAAAAAAGATATAACATAAATCTACCACTCTGTAAGTCATTCAGAAGAAGATTATCACTTTCACAGGAAAATACAGGGTTTTTGCCTCACCCTCAGGCACTTAATTACTTCGATTGGTACATAACTCTTTGACAGGGAATAGCCTTCTACTTTAAAAGCATTGCTACCACCTCCACAGATGAAAGTCTGGTTTCAACAAAGTCGGCTGAAATACACTCAAGATTTTATCCCCAGTATGTAATTAACTTTCTAAGGATTTCAATACTCCTCTCCTACTCCTCATGTAATATCTCAAATGCCTTGTAGGCAAGGGATCATCTGTTCCAAAATAACTGCCTTCTTGCTCATGCAGCCAGAAAAGGGTAATCTCTCAGATGTGACAAACATCTGGGCAATTGAACTAGACATAAAAGCAAGAGAGGATATTTGGAATCTCATCACAAAATGAATTAAAAACCGTCTCTGGGACTGAAAGCCTGCCATATTTAATACCCCTCACACATGCTAGTGCTGCCAAACTTGCAGGGCAATCAGATTTTCCATGTTTGGGGAGATTCTAGATATCTATTAAAGGTGTTTGTGGGTTTTTAAAGAGAATTTGTATTCCAAATAATAGAATTTCTGGTCTCAGTGGCTTTTGACCACTCTGCTTCTCTCTCCCGTTTTTTAGAATAAACATGAGCTATGACTTCCTCATTTTAGGAGAACTAATTGTGAAAAGTTCCTTCACTAGCACTCTGACCTTGTGCTTTTTTTATTTTTACCTACTCTTCCTGCAGTTCTTCTACTTGAAAAATGGAAAGTACCCAACATACAACCAGAAATTGATCCAGAAATCTTCCTAGCAGCTCTAAAGTGAACACAACATCAAAGACATGGTTGAAAATTAATTCATTCAGCTTTTGTGTTTGATTACATGCGAAATTTACTCTGTGGAAAAGGTATGAACAGATATTCCAGATCTAGTAAAGATCTGTTGTTGAAAGATTTATATTTATTTTACATTTCCTTTTCGCTGGTCGTTCTTCATAGAATCATAGAATCGTTTGGGTTGGAAGGAACCACAAGGATCAAAACCCATAGGCAGGGGGTTTTGTACTGAGTTTTTTTGTTTGTTTTCTTTTTTTCTCTGTGTGATCTGAGAAACTATTAATTTCATAATTAAGTCAGATATTTTTGAAGTTAGCTTAGAACCACCACTTAATAAGTCAAAATGAGAAGGCAGACCACTCCCAAAATACTATGAACTGTCAATAGCATTTTGAAGCATTTCTGTTCTTTTAGAAAGAGCAAGTCTTAATTTTTACAGACTTCCTAATTAATTTTCAAATAGTATACCTTAGAGCAAAATTAAAATGCTCTGGTAAGTAGTCAGCCTTTTCCATATGAACTGAATCAAAAACAGTGGTAAGATACAACCCCTGAAGTAGCAGGTCGAACTAAAACTTCTGAAGTAGTTTATCATTTAGTTGAATCCATGCAATGTATTGCTTCTAAAGCTTCATCACTGTTGTATTCTTTGCTTATTATATTTTAAATCTTAAATTTTGCTGCAAAGTACTGGTCTTTGCATATCTAGAATTTAAGTAGATAATGGCCCATGAAAAAGTTCAATTTGGAAAACAAAATAAAGAGTAAATTAAGTTTTCAACAGCAACTTAATTAAGTAACAATACAGTCAAACTGGTAAATGTCAGAATTCTTAAATAAGGGAAACTCACACAGTAAGATATTTCAAAAGTCTTCACGCTTGGCACTAGTGGAATATAAGCAAATATCCTCTTAGTGTTTTTCTTTTTTTAAAAAAAAAAAAGTTTAAAAAAGTTACTTGTGGAGAAATTAAGATACATTTAGTACTACACTTTTAAATTAAATTTCAAATGTCCAAAAACCTTGATTACAGTTTTCACGTGAATTGTAATGTAAGAGCAGAACAGTCAATATAATACTAACTTGAACACTTCAAATTTAAAGCCCATTGGCATACATAGCAAATCTCTGTCATTATGTAGTTGATTCATCAAAATCTGGGATTTGGGACACAGACCTCTCTAATGAGATTTACACAGAGACTTAATCTAGTGAAGAAAAAAAAAAGAAAAACACAATTACAGCATATTACATCTGGTAGCTTTAAATCTTGCAGCAGTTTCGGATAAGTGACAGAGAACAGATTATTGCAAAACTAAGTAACCTGTTGAAATTAGTATATAGCTTTAGAGAAAGCAAAAATCACTTTCCATAATCCTTCTGAAA
This sequence comes from Psophia crepitans, assembly GCA_013399095.1. Classification (NCBI taxonomy): domain Eukaryota; kingdom Metazoa; phylum Chordata; class Aves; order Gruiformes; family Psophiidae; genus Psophia; species Psophia crepitans. The sequence goes on along the minus strand of VWZZ01007185.1, from coordinate 27,476 downwards.
CATCATAGGTTTGACTAAACCTATGGGAGGGGGGGACAGGGGAGAAGAAAACCTGGAATGATGAAAAAGGTTCCAGTAAACATTCAGATAGGAAAAAAACAAACCCAAATAAAAAAAAATCACATTATCAAATAAATATGATGCTGGTTTGAAGTGACTTCAACAAGATTAGAAAAGACTTTGAAGACTCAGTGCTTGGAAAATCAGGACAAAATTAAGGCTCTATTTTAAGTTTCTGCAAATAGTAACTGAATATAGGAATGGCTCAGTATTTCCTGTACACTACCGCAGACAGACTTCCTGTATTCTGTTTTCTTCTTTCAAAAAGTAACAACCTCGTACAGCAGCTTAGATGGCTTCACATGTAAACAACCTAGAAAGTCTTCTCATTCATTCACAGGGATTACCTTCAGAAGAGATGTAATTTTTTTAAAAACAAACAAAAACCCTCTTGCTTTAGACCACATGTAAATTCAGCCTTTGAAACTCTGCTATGAACTTAGGAAAAAAAAAATCTAATCAATGTTTCATGCTTCTGAAACATTACCATTCTCAGTGAAACTTGATGTCAATAGCGACCCTGTGATGTCATTACTATGGGATTTGGACTGTTTTACCAAAGGCACTCCACGCACTCTACAACAGCCTAAATTACCTGAGGGCAGCGAAATTAAAGACGTGTTCAGAATTAAAGGAAGCAGTATCTGGTAAACACAACTATAGTCTTTGATGTACCCCAAACAGTGACAAAACTTTTTGAGCTAGATAGGACACAGATTTTAATTAAATAGGCAGGATCTCGATCCCTTTCCTGAATGTATTAGCAAATACAGCTTTTCTGAAGGTGGGCAAGTGGAACAGAAGTTAAAGGGGGAAAATACAGTGAAGATCACTACAGAGTAAAGAAAAAAAAAGTCCTTCCACAAGTAGACACATAGACAAACACACACTTGTGACAATATGGCACACTGGGGTGGGTTTTCTGTTGTTCATTTTCTAGACCATATAATGGTGAAAAAATGTCACCACTTCAAAAACCAAAGAGCCACATACTAAATTAGTGTCAAATGAATTCAGGGAGGTCAGGAGAACTTCTCATGAAGCATTTGACACTATGGGATGGTTTCATGACACAGCTCTTAAAAATGGAGCACAATTTAAACATCTTGGAAACTAATGATTGTCCATAGTAGATATTCAAGCATTACACTTCTACAGATTTTTCTGTTTGAATTCCAGTTCTATGAGTTAGGAATCCTATCTCAATCTATAGATTTTTAAACAAATTTGATTTTATATCACTTTATCTTTTCTACTTTTAACAGGTATTATCACAGTGTTTGTTGGAAATCTGTGATTTTAATGATGCATTATTAAACTGAGGTGTCTGTACTGAGGTATCCAGGGTTTGTCTAAACTAAACCATGCCAAAACCTCAAGATACAAAGAACACTAGACCAATCAGAAAGTTTAGTCAGTAAAAGTCTTTCGAAGAACAATGTTTTATGTCCACTTCTTAAAACAATGCATGTTGTACTATCATTTCCTCAAGAATTAGCATAGAACTTTTTTAAATGCATAAATGAAATCTGTCTTCAGATCCTTCTTCTCATCTATAAATCTACAAATTTTTATGAGCTTTTCAATGCTTTTATGTGTCTGAATGCAATGGTAGGTTTTCACATATATTGTCTGTTCTGCTCACTTTTTGATTTTGAATGTATTCCCATAGTATTCATTTGTGAATTTACAGTAGGTGAAAGTATTAACATCTTAACCAGGTATTTCTTTCTAAATGTCATAAATATTTTTTTAACATAACCCATCATATAAATTTCAGTAGTCAGGTGAGACAGTATAGACTGTAGCAAGATAAAAAACGATTTACAAAAAAGTGCATCTTTAATCACTGATATATCTCCATTTGTAAGATTTTTTTAATGCGACCTCATTTATCGATATCACTAAAACAATAACTTTAATATTATCAATATATTTTACATTACATTAATTCCTACTAATTATTTCAATTTAAAAGGCAAACATCATCACTGAAGAGTTTGACTCTAAAATATGTAGTATTTAATAAGTAAAATCATTGAGTAAAAAGGAAAAACAAAGAAGATTTACTTCTCTATATACTGAAAACACTACGAAGTCATGACATTTTTCTAAGAAAAGTGATAAAACTGCTGAAACTACTACTTTACAACAGGAGGAGTACAAATGTGTTCAGCTCTCTAACATTGATAGCTTCTTGAATTGACCTAATTTTTTAGAATATTTAATAGTAATAACAAGTGCTAAAAAGCTACTGAGGCAAGCAATATAATCAAGTGTTATTTCAGATTTTATTTTGGTGCCAGTCATCCCAGGACCATTGAAGCTGTTGCTATTATTCTATATTTTTAATCTGGTCCTTTCCAGAGACAACCTGCTTCATTGTAGAGGCCACTAGATGAACTGCATGTCACATGCTGTCAGGGAGGAGCCCAGCATATTATGATAAAATGTTGGAGCTTATGTAAATAGATTTGAAACTTCAGCTGACGAGCAGTTTCCCTGGGCATCGTCCTGACTAGTGAATTACTGAGAGAGGGGTAAGGGAGAGCATATTAACTGATTCATCCAACCTACCTGATTTTACCAATCTAAGTGATATAAAAATCACCATGTAGAGTCATCACCATCAAGAAAAGCTGAATTTTCTCTCTGCCTGGCTAGTTAAAACCCAGAGCTACATTGTGAACATTTGTAGAAAGGGGAAAGAGGAATAAGAATTTAATGGTATCATTGGTGTATTCTTTTCCCTCCTCCCTTGAAAATAACAGAGACACAAACAAACAAACAGACAAACAAACAAACAAAAAAAAAATCCAAACACTCTCAGTGTCAGAAAAAACCTCCATTTGTTCTCCAGAACTGATCAGTTACCCTCTTCAATATTCCTGCCAACATCTTCTAACCAAAAATTCTGGATCATCCAAACTTGGGGTGCAGAACATAGCTAAATAAAAAGGTTATATGAAAAGCCACTGAAGCATTTCTGTAGTAAAGGACTATAAAAATGTTTAATGATTGAAAGAAAACTGAAAAAAGCAAACAGCATAGCAATGAAGTCATAGAATTAAGAAGCAAAAATATTTAGGTAAACAGTTCTGACTTGGATGGCATAGTTAAATTTGGTGTGTAAAACTGAGAGAACAGTTATACCATGCTGTTTTAATAAATTATTCTTCTTGTAACTACTGGGATTTTATTATTGGTTAGATATCTTCATGTTCATTTGTATGGAAAAAAGGAATTTGGCATATTACCTACTTTTTGCATTACTTACTCATTGGAATTTGGACAGACTAGCTAATGTGCTAAGTATTCACAAATGCCTCTTACATACTATTACACTATTATTCCCACGTGAACACTTTATACATGGGAAAAATGTACATGCCTGGTCTGAGTCTTTCTTCATGGGTTTCATTTTATAGCAGCACCAAAAAATAGTGCTAATTATTTCTTGAGACTTAATGACTATCTGTTAGATAATAACCCAAGGCACAGCCTTAGAAGTTCAGTTCCTCTCTCTTAGCCATTAATGCTCAGCATGGGCCTGTGTCTCTTCTTATCAAGTAAGCAAAAACCATAGTTTTCTACTAAATTATGTGACTTTATAACTTTAATTGGGTTTAGCTTATTTCACCTTTTGGCAACTGTTACTCCAATTGTCTCATCCATTCTGCAGTACTGATGTCTGCTTTCAGTAGCTAATATTTCTGAAAATAATCAGTACCCCCCACTTCTAAAACCTTGCTGGCAACAGTGCCACTAGCTTATCATGAATAAACATCCCCTCTGACATGGCAAACTATCTCTAACAGGAATGCTATTACTTTTAAACAAATTCTGCTGCATTGGAACATTCTCAGTGGTAAAATCTCAGTAGAGTATTAAAGCTTGTTCAGTTCCAAACAAGGAGAAGAGAGACCTTCACATCTTTTTCAGGCTGAATCAGTTATATTCTCTTTCACAGAATCATAGAATGGTTTGGATTGGAAGGAACCTCAAAGATCATTTAGTTCCAACCGCCCTGCCATGGGGAGGAACACCCTCCACTAGAACAGCTTGCTCAAAGCCTCATCCAACCCATCCCTGAACACTGCCAGGGATGGGGCATCTGCAACTTCTCCTGACACCCTCTTCAAGTGTCTCTTCACCCTCACAGTAAAGAAATTCCTTCTTACAGCTAACCTAGATCAACCCTCTTTCGGTTTAATCAGTTAATTAACATCGTCCTATCACTACACTCCCTGATAAGAAGTCCCTCCCCATCTTTCCTCTAGGCCCCCTTTAAGTACTGGAAGACTGCTGTAAGGACTCCCTGGAAGCTTATCTTCTCCAGGCTAAATAACTTTTATTAAATATTAGGTAATAGCAGTGTCTTACCTAACACAATTTTCATGTGGGAGGTGTTTTTTGGTAAGTCTTTAAACACTGTATACTTCTATTTTTATTTTAGCATTAAAAAATAAGCCTTTCATCCTTTTGGCACTTTAGTATAAATATTAAAGAGCTCATTCTTTTATTTTATTATTATTTTTTTTCTAAACTAAAGACACATTATTGTGGTATTGGTTATGGATTCCCTGTTTCTTTGGAAAAAAGTAAAAAATGTCTGCTTATAACAGAGCAAAGACTAATACAGAGAAAGCCTTTTTCATGGAAGGTGTTATGAAAACATTTGATTTAAATATATACACATGCATGTGAATGTATCAAGACAGACTGATAAAAAGATACTAAGGCAGGTAAATCATATACCTATAATAATTCTCTAAGAAGCTAAAATGTTCTTTTAATACTCCACTTTGATCACTGTGTTAAGGAAATGCTCAATCTTGTCCTGCATAAGGTATAGGGGTTGTTGTTCACAAGAAGGAAGACTTTTCTAGTAGTTTAGGAAGTCAGAGAGTGGCTTTGCAATGGTGTATATCAAGATTAAAACACTCCTTTCAGAAACTGGAATTCAGGGAATCCAAAAAAAGGACAACCCAGAGAGACTTCCTTCAGAAGTGTCTAATTTCTCACAGCAGTTTTGAGGAAGATCTGGGTGCATCGAACACACCAGCCACAATACCGGTAGAAACCTTACGGACACACGTGGCAACTCTGCTACCAGGGGATTATATTTTTAGATCTGTGTTTAGTCCCTAGATGACAAGAGAAGCATCATCTTTTGGTCTCTCTAGCAGACAAGAAGCATACTACGAAATCTGTCATATATTGTTTCATTGTGCTCAGTCTGAGGCGAGAACATGGAATTTGGATTGAGTTTTGGTAAAAAAATACCAGAAAAATAGGGCATTGTAGAACACTGCATCAGAGTCAAAAAGCTTTCACTGTATCAAAGAGATGGTTTCAGAGGATATGTGACTGCCTTGTGTCTGTTCAGTGGTCATTGGTGCAGTTGGAAGCAGAATTGACGGGGATGTTTGTATATCGCTTTTCATTTGTGTTTTTGCCATATAATAAAAATCTGTTAAATCAAATCTTCTTTGAATGTATACCCAAATACATTTTTATTAAGGTTTCCTAGTGCCAATATGAGCTTCTGGTCTAACGAAAAATGACACCCCATGTAATAGTTAGCTTTTCACAGTAATTACTGGGGTATACAAAACTCAAATTCAAGCCGCCCTTCTCTGTGTTATCCCAGTTAGGTGTCCTGCAGAGTACTAGATACAGGCTGCTTGCAAGTCGACTTCGTGCTCGTATCTTCCAGGGTGTCTTAGCTGTCATTTAAGTTGTTACTTAGGATCAAAGCCAGATTTGCAAATCTCTATATTTTGTTTCTGTAAAACCAGATTTGTTTTCCAGCCTTGATTGTATGTCCAGTGATTTCTCTGCCAATGTAACAGAATCCTCTTTACTGCTGAATGCAGTCCAGAGGTTTAAGTCATCTTTATGTTCTAGTACTGACATTTATTCTTCTTTCATCTGCTTACAAATGAAATGTGAAGAGCAGAATTTGATTAAATATGAGTGTTTACAATGTCTGAACAACAAGACTCCTGTTGTTATCAGTGGAGTGCTGGGTAATAGATTCAGCAGCACTTAGTCATGTACATCAGACTGCAAAGAAGTAAACTGACTCCGTATGGTCTCTGCTGGCTAAAACACAGATTTAAGTACCTAGATCAAGTCAGACACCTGCAGAGCAGGTGCCTGATGTCAAGTGAAGGAATCCTGTCTAAGATACATCTGCAGTTTAGTCTTTTCCAATTACGATATTGACTTTTTTCTTCCCAAGCAAGACAAGGACAGGAGTAAAATCAGGTGAAAGTGGGCAATTGCTTAGAATCCTGAGTATTTAGATGTAATTATACTTGTAAGGTTCACAGTGTTTTCTTTTCCTCTGCCTTTCCTGAAGATGAGGGCCAGGAACCTGAGCAATGCATTCTCACTTAACATCTGGTTTCCATTTCCTACTTTCACATAACACCGAGTTGTCATCATTGCTGCCAGCACTGTAGTATTCAGAGGACTGCAAGACAGCCAGCATTGCAAGGAGAAATCTGTCAGCATTTTTTTGTCAGTACTGAAGCCATCACATCTTGCTGGTAATGGCAGGAGCATCAAACAGTTTTTTCATGTCCCTGTAACAGGCTCCTTCCAGATCCTTGAGGTGCAGAAGGTAAGTAAGCTGCTCAGCTGCTCTCTCCCTCTGCAGGACAGAGCCTCGAATCCAACAGTCCGACCACTATGTGCACAGGGTGGAGCTGATGGAGAGATGGCAGTGAAGAGGAAGAGAACAGTGTGTAACAGCAATCCTACTTAAACAGCTCTTCAAGGGAAACATGATGAAAATTACATCAGCTCTGCAGCTGGTGCAAATGAATGCTCTGCACTGGGTTTCTTCTAAGAGTGCCCCAGCTCACGTTACACCAGTGAGCAACAGCTTTAAGGGAACAACCGTAAGCGTTTGAACAAGGGCTAGAGAGCAAGAATAGTACTTGCTGAAAAACATCTTAACAGTAACCCTCTGTCTTCCTCCCTCCCACACAAAATATCTTCTCTTCTTTTTGTTGCAAAATGTGATGCAATAATGAATTTTAATTAGTGCTTAGTGTGCCAATAGAAGTTTCTGCAGGAGTGAGGAGGGGGTATATTCTTTTCTTTCTTATTTACTATGTCTGTATTTAGGACTATGTGATTATGCTATCAGTGCAGGAAGAAAGAAATGTAATCCACACCCAGTATGAATAATTTACCCAGTCTGCATGGAAATTACAGAATTTTCAAACAAAAAAGTAATTGTATTTTTCTTTCTCTCAATTACTTTGTTGTAATTTGAGGGATGTGACTAAGTTATTAATGCAGTGTAATAAGCTGAAATCAATGCACAGTGAATGTAAAAACTTTTTTAAAATAGCGCTTACTACTTGGATGCAAAGGATGTGTTGACTTTGTTGAACCGCTGCAGCAAACTGCATATGATTTATGTGGGGAGGAGTGAATATAACTGCTACTCAGTGCATTCAAAGATCCAGATTGCTAGGCTGTAACTGTGTGCTACTAAGACAGTGTAATTGTTAATATCGGAAAGGCTCTTTGAATATGTAATATGAAGTGGTATATCAAGGCTAAATGTTGTTATCATGTTTTAGGCTGATCAGTAGAGTAACTCTTAGAACTCACCAGAGAGCTTAAAAAAAGCAGATCTCCATTTAAAGAAGCTGAATATCACAATGCCTGGATTTTGCAACTCCTTTCAAAGCTCAAAAGTTCATTAAAGCTCCGAAAGCTCAGCATATGTGCAATAAGAAAATTCAGAGAGGACTTCTCGTTACTTCAAAACCAAAACAAAGCATAGGAAACACTCCATGAGGTTACCTTTGAAAGGAATCCTGCTAGAGTACACTGCATTTGTACTTGTCTGAAAAATGCTTATAAGAACTTAAAGAGGAAACAAAAATTAATTTTATTGTGATTTAACTATTTCTTTTTAAATGACACTGGACTTAATGTATTAAGTATCACATGAAATATATCCATTAACTATACTTTGGATCAGGAGATTAGATACCCAAGGGTGTATCCTAACATTCAGAAATGCTGAAAATAAGGTAGCTCTCGATAAGAATCAGACTATTAAATTACATGAATAATCAGTGTATTTTTAGATGTAATTTAGAAAGTGTGGGATACTTTCTCTAGATCTTATTTCCTTTTTCACTTTAGGATTCTATTCACAAAACAATGTCACAAAAATTGTTTACTTGCTCGCAAAAATACCCCTGAGATAGTCCAGCAGAAATCATAAAGAAGACCAAAACCCAACCATATCCATCTAATAAAATGTATAATTTAATAACATTGAGGTATATTTCAAAATTATATTAAGAATGGAGAAAATCAGAAGATTTAACTGTCTTCCTTTCTTTGTACTTTATTCCTTTGACAATCAGTCGCTAGTTGTGGATGTCTTCCTAGACAGTCCTACGCAGCAAAACCATTAAGCATATTAGCAACACTAGACATTCTGTCCTACTTTGCATGTACATTTGATTAATATTTTGCTTATGTAAACCTATAATCCTAAATGGTCATAAGATTAGTGATCCCTTGTGGAGTGATAAATAGCAAGAATAATTAAAATATGTTTTTTAGTGTTTTTCATGCCTCTATGAAATTATGAATTGATTTTTTTCCTGTAAGCAGGAGTAAATCAAAACAACTTGTTTCTTGTAGTTCAGAATGAATTAAAGTTTCTGGTTTTATAAAGATATAGATTTTATCTTTATTTAAAATCCATAAACATTGGAGACCATAATATTATAATAAACCCATACTTTGGAAAAAATAACAGGTAACTCCAGTCTGCTTATCAGATTTCCTTCTGAGAGATAAGCACTGTACTTAAAACTAAATACATCTCAGTTTTTGAAATAATACAGCACCCAATTTGTGCCATCATTAAAATGCATTCCTTTCACAAGTATTTTTGCGCAAATATTCTCTGAGTTATCTGTATTATGCAATAATACAAGAAAAATGAAAATAAAATTATATTACTTTTTGAAAACTATATAACCTTACATTTGACAATTCATTTTCCCATGTAGGATTCAAATTGTAAACATTACTATATTTGTATCATTGTATGATGGACAACATTTTAATATCTTAGTAAGCTTATCTGTTTTAATTTTTGCCACTTTGTTTTGTTTCATTAAATATTAGCTTCATTCAGTTACTCTTTTTTTTTCAATATATGCTTTTAGCTTCTGCATGCATTCTTTCCTTGCTCATGTCTTCATTGCAATACATTGTATACTGCTTTTTTTCTGCTTCAAGTTTTTTTTCTGCATTTTTTGACAATTTGTTTAGGTCCTATTTCTTTAACCTGTGTTCAGATTACTGTGTACAATGAAACAAATGGAGATAACTAGTTTTAGAAATAAGATAAAAGATGATATTAATTGATTGTCAACAGAAATTGCTTTTGAAACATATAATCGGAGAAAACATCTCTTGATCTGTCTTTTAAACTTCATTTTATGGGAATTTATTGCCTACTTAAGCTAGTAACCTTTCTGTGGCTTGTGTTACTTGCTACAGGAGAAGATGACATTGAGATATTGTAGAAAAATGTGCTGGAATATTCCATCTGGCTGAGCTACAAGATTTGCAAAATGCCTAAGGAATAATGCGAAAACATTAGCTACAGTTACCCCTCTCATCAGTCCCTAGATGTCAAAAAAAATTAAATCTTAACAACAGGTAAATATAATCATATCCCTGTGAGTTTTACACTTCAATGAGTGACCCAGAATCAGTAAGATTTTTACAGCTAATGAGCTCAAAGATGAAAGAACACTTACGGATTTATACTGAGCTGTTACTGGGTTCAAAAATTATGACATTCCTGGCCACTTTTCTCTTTAATTTTCTCTAACTTAATGTTTCCTGGGATTCATTATGGCAAAACATTTATACAGAAAGTTAGAGAAAGAAGTTCATACATCATATCATTAATTCATGAGGATCAGACCTCAATGATTACAGAATGACGTAACTACATTGACTTTGAGATTAGATAGCCATGTTACCTGAAGATTTAAACGTAGCGGGGAAAAAAAAAAAAGAAAAAAAGATAAGGAAAGCCACTATAACTCCACACAAGGGCATCTATAAAGTTCATTGCATTTCTGACATCTGTAAATATCTCATTAAACAAAAATGTAATAAATCGTTAACAGGAGAATTCTACCTGCAAAATCGACATAACACTTCTGAATGAAATGTGTTTTCATTTTCTGCCACAGGGATAGAAGGACTTTAACAGTAATTAAAACATTTACATTAGATTTGGAAGACCTCCATTCAAAACAGGTTCACTGAATTAACTTCCGTGTCCCTCATCCAACCCCTCCAATTTTAGAAACAAAAAGCAAACAAAAATAGTTGTATATTATTCAGTTTATTTGTTTTGCAGATAGATTGGTATAAAATTCTGTTAACTTTAATTTTCAAATTAAATTGACAGTGAAGATGCATTTAATTGGATAGCATTATCTTTTCAGCAAGACTGTTAAGGAAAACTGGTAACTTTAGGTGTATTCATACTTCAGCTTTTTGAAAACTGATGAAAACAATTATGAAAGTCATGGCGTTCAGCAAAGCACAATCCAAACAGTGTCAATGGAGCAAGTTAACAGAACCCGGACTACAAGAAAAACAAAGAAAAAATGCCTCTGAAGACTAAATAGCCATCAAAATAGTGTCACAGAAAAGTAATGGTAGGTATGACTTATGAATGCCTAAAAATCTTTGGACAAAGTTCTTCACAAAAGCCTTTTAAAGACCATAAAAAAACCTTCAGAAGGCAACCTGGGCATCTTTTTGTTTATCTGAATAAAATATCAACTGTAGTGAAGCAATTATCTAAAATTTAAAAAAATAAAAGATACTAAAAAAACTGTGAAGCCACAAAATTCATGTATTGCTTTTATCTTGAATCAATGTACCTGAAAGCTCTTCCCATTTATTAGTAAGTCACATCCTCCTCTGGCATGCATTGGAATGAATCCAATGAAGCCAAGAAAGTTACAGTGGTGCAAGACAGTTGATAACTGTTCAACTGCATTCATAAACAGAAAGAATACAGAAACAGCCAGAAAAAAAAGTGCAGAGACAATGTGAGGAGGCAATTTAAAGGAGATAAGTAAGAATGGGGTATACAAAATGATGGGGTGATTAAATGATAGATCAATCAGTTCAGATAAGATGCTTTGAACAATTATTATGCCGAATTCTTGAATATTATACCTTGTAAAGTTCCAAAAGCTGATTCAATATAACTAGTGTGTTCTACAGAAATTGTTCACACAAGAAAACGCTTAGCACATGAATTTACCAAAAATGCAACATACACTATCTCAATGGAAAGAAAAGAATTCCACCAGTTACATTACACAGCCATACAAGGAGTCATGTTCTAGATGTTAATACCTACAACTATATTATGTGATTATGAAGTTACAGCCCCTGAATTTCTTCTTAGATAATTTCTCTAGTTCTATAATTTCTAAGATTAAAAAAGATACCAAAGCCCTTTCTTCAGAAATCTCTTCCTTTCTTAAGCTACAGCATCGTACACAAACCTTTTGGATGAACTGCTAACTGAAGCTGCAGTGGGACAGGCAGAATTTAGCTCCATCACAAAGTGCTCTAGAGACAACCTTTCCACATTTTATTCTTTCCTTTCGCAACTACACAATTGCAATGAGTACAAAACTATATGGTCCAAATAATAAATGAAACATACCTATTGTGACTACATAAAAGTTATAAATTTCTGTATATTTTCTTGTTTGTCAACTTAGAGAAAAATGATGGAATAAACTGTTTGTATATGTTTCTCCTATATTTCTTCTCTACATTGAAATGCTATCACACGACTATACCAGATTAAAGATGCATTTTGATGGCTGTCCCTGTCATTTTAAGATCTGCAGCATTTATTTCTTTCAGATTTAATTTTTCTTAGTAAATATTGTGTGGGGCTTTTTTGGGTTGTGATTTCTTTTTTATTAACCAAATACATTGATTTATAATTTTCTGGATTACTTTCCTGTAAACACACAGAGGCTCCTTCTTTTTTTCTTACTGTTGCACACAGTGCCTCCCAACCAAACAGTACAGGTTCTCACTGATGGCCTCTCATGCAAGGAAGGAAATAAAGAACAGGGGACAGAACTTCTCCTATTTGCTGAAATAATAGGAAAACTTGTACCTCTGACTGCATTCAGATTCTCATAAACATATGTGAGAAAATAAAATGCTATGCTATAACATATTCCTATAAAATCTTGATGAGATCAAATACACTTTTTTCAAAAATGGGTAATATTTGATTTTGTCAGTATGAATAACTTTGAACTGAATTGTGAACTTGTCAATATTACAGTTCTAAAACTTCTCAAGTTTGAAAGACAGAGAAAAAAAACAAGTGGCTTGAATTTCTTGTAGAATAGGAATATTTTTGTTTTGCTTTTTCTCTAAGTAATAATTTCACCAATGAACTGTGATGAAGACCTCCAGCTCAGATCTTCCTACACAAAAATAATAGACATATAGTTATTACTCATATTTTTTCATATGCTACTACCTTTTTGATTTATTTTTACTCAAGAGGAGATGCAGTATTTTAATTCAAAACTGAACGTGATTTTTTTTTCATAGAGATCAATGGTGTTAAGCTTGACATATTGCTTACATTATTTTGTCATCACCGTTAATTTTCAAAATATTTGAGATGAAACAGCAGTTTTGTTTTTATGAATTAAAAATATGAATGCAGTCAATGCCGTAAATTATACAAAAAACTCAGTAGAAAATTATTTACTAAAGAAAGAAAAACATCTGACATTAGAAATTGTTTTGCAAAAATATTTCTATTTAGTGTTGCAGGCAAGATTTATTCACAGAAGTAGTCTTTCAGAGAAAACTACTGTTACTCAGATAAGGAAAATTATACATTAACATAATTCTTTATATTATTGTAAACTTTAAGTTTGGAAAAACTTTTTTCCTTTATAGATTAATTCCTCAAAAATTATCCAGTCTTTATTTGTTTGAAAGGTGATTTTCTTGTGAAGTGGTGAGGGTTTAATGCCATGAAGCACTTGCATTTTTTCTGAAGTTCAAAAGTCTAACCAGACTCAGTAGCTGAAAAAAAGGTTTCTGATTCAGAAGAATCCACCTTTTCCTCTCAAAGGAAAAAACACCCCCACCCCTAAACAAAAACAACAACACCACAACTCCTTTAGAATACGTTTTCAAGCTTGCTTTCAATTTTGAGGTAGAGAGAAGCCTTTGCATTTCTGCAGGATTTTTTTTCCTGTAGTATTAATTATTGCTTTGTCTTCACAAAAGTTCAGGCACATAACAAGACAGAGCAGCAGCAGAACTTTATTTTTATATGAGTTTATGACCTGCAAGATAAATCTACATGGGAAGTGTTATGGGTTAATGGGTTTCTACCCATTCCACACCATTCAATTTGGCATTAGCACTGTCATCTGAATAATATAAAAAGATTTTTAATTCAAGTATGAATTCCTTGATGCTGATAGAATTTTTTTTTCTAAATAGGCAAAGTATTTAAAACATTTAAATGATGATAGTGTTCCTTAAAAAAAATGGCAGGGTCACCTTTGAACATTTAGGATTCAGTTGATCTCATCCTAAAAAGGTTTTTACTTATGACAGTGCCTCATTAATTATGAGCCAAAGGAGTTATAGAAATAACCTGGATTTTCATTTTAATTGTTCATGGAAGAGATATATTAAGTAGCTAGTGGAAATAATCCTGCATTTTCAAAACTTAAGAATTATTTGCATGTTATAATGTGCAAAGTCTCGGACAATTTCTGTTAGTTCCAAGAAGCGCCTTTTTTCTCTTCAATAGTTCTAAAAATGTAACTTATACAAGTCTGAAAGAGTGCCTTCAGTCTGGGCAAGACTCCCTTTTCACTTTCATACTATATCCACAAGGAAAATTTCCATTCTTATTATGTTTCTTTTAAAATAGCAGTCCATGTTTCTTTCTACTTTAGCAATAATTCATTAAAGTAAATGTCTGCTTTGGAAACATACGGCTACCTCATGTGGCTCTGTCAGTTTCCCATGCAGCTTCTCTGCTATCATTTAGCCATTCTGAACTATTATAAAGCACTTTATGAGACTTTTAGAGCTTTTGCTCTTATTCTAAGTTTTACTGAAAAATCCAGCAGAAATGCAAAATTGAAATATTATTGTAATTTTGATTATTTCTCTTTCCATCCAACTCCATTCTTATTTTAAACACCCTTAAGAAAGAACTGAATTTGTCCTTAAAAAGGCTAGTCATTTCTGAGTTATGGCTAATATGGTCTTAATAGTTCTTTATAGGTCTTTCTAGAAAGGTCCACCATGTTCCACTTAAGAAGAAAAAGTCATTTCAAAATTTTGCATCTTCTTGTGGGGCGGGGGGGGAGGGGATAAAAAAAGTGTTTTGTGGACAGATTTGCTTCCCTCTGAGCTGATTTTCTAAGCATGGTGTTAGCTTATATGATAAAATGCCTGGGTGAGAGGCTCTCTATATCCCTTGAGTGTGTGTTTTTGTGGTCTAAGTGCAGCAACTAGGGTGGGACCAGAGATGAGACATACGTGCATTTGTGCTGACAGTAACTGGACAGACTGGACTGTGTGCATAGTGTGTAGGAACATACATCAGTGTGTGGTGGGCAGTGAATATCAACACGGACTAACTGGTCAGTGGGGTAAGAGCTTGGGATCCAGGTGTAGAAGCTGGATCTGTGGCAGACCAGAAGGTCTGTAGGTTGACTGCTGAAGGATCTAGGAAGCCCCAGACAGCTACTGTGCACCAAGAGATGGGGAGAATGCTGAGTCCTCCAGGGCCAGATGCTGGGCATGTCTGAGAGCCTAAGAGCAGTTAAGCTTTGCCTGTTATACTATATTTCTACATTTTACTATGAGCTATTCTTTAAAGTAAAGCACATTTTAGTTTCTAGAAACTAAATAAATCAAATTTCTGTTGGATGACACATGGAAGATCTATCCTAAAATAATAAGAGAACAAAGGGCTATGAATCATATAATAGAATCATAGAAAGGTTTGGGTTGGAAGGGACCTTAATGATAATCTAGTTCCAACTCCCCTGCCACAGGCAGGGACACTCTACATCCAACCTGGCCCTGAATTGAGCACACTGAATATGAGGCAAATTGAAAAAAAATCTCATATGACAAACAAACAAGGTATTCCATTACAGAAAGGATGTGGTAGAATTGAAAAGAAACTTTTTTTTTTTCCAGAGATAAGATTGTCTGCATCACATTTACAAAAACCAGCTTAAATCTTGTCAATGTGTAGAAACTATACTTGATACAGAACTGCATTCACAGTTAATAATAATTATAGAAATAGTATTTGTAAAAGTAAAATGGTTTGCATCACAGCTGCTTTACATCTCAAAGCTTTTAAGCATTTGTCTGCTTAAAAGGCTAAGTGTAAGTGCTCTGATGCAAAGGGCAGGTATCAGCTGTTCTGATGAAATTTGAAATAACTGCATTCATTAGCATAACTGAAACACTCCATCTGCTGGCGTTCAGATGCATTGCAAAAATGCAGCTCCGTATCAGTTCCCGGTGAAGTGTTCTCACATTTACCTCAGTCAGCATAAACTCCGCAGTAGCATCAGTAACAATTTTTAGAGCTCACAGGCACACTCTCTGAGATGACATCAATAATTTCTATCATCCACATGATCACATATTGGCCAAATAATTTGTAATTAACCATTCATAATTGGCTAATCCATAAGTGTTCCAGATGTTAAAATATTATGGACTCCTGAGTTACAGAAATACAGAGACGCCACAAATCTTTCTCAGTCGTGTGAAAAAGTTAGCAGGGTCCAAAATGCCAGAGCTATTTTTAGTTTCCCTTCCATCTTGCTCCTATCACAGTGTCTTTCCTGATCAGAACTAAGTAAGTTCTTGTAGCTTTAAAACTCCAACAATCCCCACTGTGTAATAAACAATGTTTGAGAACAGATCTGTTCCTTGGAGCCTTCTATAGATGAGGGCTCTCATCTCATTCCTTCTCTGTTACATCTGCTAAAAAAATTAATGCTATTGAACGACCTCATACCCAGCTCTGGAAAAAATAATTTTGGTAGCAATAAGGAACTGCATTGGTCAGTCAAGCAATAATCTGCATCGTAACATCAAAGGCCAGGATACCTACAGATGTAAGATTCTATGTGTAGATCTTACATTTGAGGTCTAAGCAAGTCCAAAGGCCAAACTCTCATGTCATGTAGCAAGGGACAAGAAGGAAAGAACACTTCAGAGATAAGAAGCAGTTCAGTACCGGCGAAGGATGCTGTTGCTGCACACATGCAAGTATCATTATCTATCTATACTGCACTCTTACCTTAATATAAAAGAAAGATTCTGAGAAAGATTCCTGTGTAATTTCAGTTAGAATCCTATGAGTCTGAATTTCATTAGTTTATGATAACAAACAAATTAGTGTTTTTCTTCTGGTTTTCCTTTGAAGACAAAGCATCATGAACTAATTCCAAAGATTACTGAAAAACACTATATTAAAAATGTGTACATCTATCCTATGCTAGATATTATTTTCTCTAGTATACTTTTTTAAACTGAAAAACAAAATTGATCTGGAAATCCATATAGATGTTTAGAAATTATTCTGATACTATAGATTCTTTAACTTGCAAACTTACTTATATTGAAATAATAAGTCACCATACTTATTTATCTACATACAGCAAGTGCAAGAACATAATAAACAAGGATTATATGAAAAGGAGTTTCCATATGGACCTCAGATTCTTCTATTCCTAATCATATTGAGTAGTCCAAATGAAATTATTGCAGGTTTGACTTTACATGCACAGACTGTAAAGATTGCAAGGTTTTTCAAGAATAATTCATATTTCTTACATATATTTGAAATCTAAGTTAAGACCAAAAAAATATCAAAAGGAAAACATTTTACCTAAAATATTAGTGAAGGCTGGCTCAAAAATACCATATGATTTTTTTCAGTTATTTTTGTCATTAAGTGCTAGGAAATGTGAGTAGTTAATCATATACTACATACTGTAAGTGTAGTTACTACATGCCAAGTACATCTCTGTCTATGTGTGTGTGCAATTATGGAACTGTCAACAACTACAAAAGTGAACACAAAACACCATCATATGGAAATAAGTTAAGAAAGGTAGGAATAAAGTAAGCGCTATGACTAAATGCAAGGATTAGAAAGGTAGAGCACTAAGCATAGAAGAAAATCTTTATGAATGGAAGAATTTATTAATAATAACCATAATAATAA
Organism: Psophia crepitans; assembly: GCA_013399095.1. Classification (NCBI taxonomy): domain Eukaryota; kingdom Metazoa; phylum Chordata; class Aves; order Gruiformes; family Psophiidae; genus Psophia; species Psophia crepitans. Next base: position 10,042 of record VWZZ01007185.1, on the reverse strand, counting down.
TTCTTTATGGTTTACTTTCAGTTCTTATTCCCTCACTTTTAATGCAACCTTATGATCTTAATTAAATTTTTGTCACTCAGTATACCATCTACAGAAACAGAATAATAATAATTTTTCTTTCATTCAGGCTTACATAATAAATTGTTAGTTCCACAAAACAGGCTAAATATTTTTTCTTGTCTTTCATTTCCTGTTCCTATTTGGAAAAAAGATACTACTGCCATATATTAAAGGTCACGGCTCATAAATAATCAGATGCTAGGAAAGGTAATACTGGAAACTTTTAAAAATCCAAGCCCATAAACATGTATGTAACTTAATTTTTACGGATAATTTTTTGTGGGTTCAACTTTCATATGGAAAATTCAATAGGCTTCAAGACTGACATTAAAATATTAAGAAATGTTAACTTTATCTAATGGGAACAAGGTGGAAATTTATTACCATCAAGTACATATTGTGAGACTAAAGTCTGAAGAGATTCCTGTCATTGGACACTAGTAAAGCTAATATACAGCGGGTCTTTTGGGACAATCTATTGTCACATATAGGAAGTTCCTAGCTATAAAACTGAATTTTATTCTTTTATATTTTCTGTGATGTGGTGAAATATCTTGGCAATAAAAATGTTTCAGCAAAGGTCAGTTGTTCAGTTTTACCAAAACATTTTTATATTTTAAACAGTATGGCTAGTTTTATGTTCAATACCACAGGTGAATATGAACTGTACTTTACAAATTTTTAAGCAAGAGAAATAATTTGATAATGTTATTTTAGTTTATTCAATGGATTTTATGAAAACTGGAGGTTCTAAATTTGTGTTCCTTTCCAAAATAGAAGCAGATTCTGAAATCACAGTATTTACTCCAAAACAATTTCTGAATGGCAATGCTAATGTATTTGGCAGAATGCCCCTCTCTTAATTAGCTTTTTATATACAGTATTTAATATAGTGCTTCAAAAATATATAGCAACATCATGTGGGTAAGAATGATACTGATGTATTGCACTCCACCTATTTAGCAGACTACTTTCATGCAGTTAATGTAATGCATTTCGGGCTTTGTTTGTCTGTGTAAGCATGCCCTGGAGTCTGTGCCTTGGGGTACTTCTAGCACTTGGCACTATTTTTGCTTACAGGCATGGAAATGAATTTTCTCATCTTGGGATATGAAGATCCTAATTGTGTCTGCTCAGCAGCAGTTCAAAACCAGTCATTTTCAACCACTGTGATATTATTCCCATTTGGGTCACCCTTTGTTTTACAGGGATCATAACAAATTGGCCACCTCTTGAATTACATGTCATTCTTCTTAAGCAAAGGTCAGACATGAACATTCAGAATCAGTATTTTATTTTAAACTATGGTAAAACAACATGAAAATAACAAAAACAAAGACTGCATGTGAAATGGCAGAGGTGACTGTACCATTTAAATAAAGTGTATGTGCCTCAGATAGCTAACTCCTCTGCAAGTATCCAGTTACCAAAAATGTAAACATGGTTTCACCAAAAAACATCCATGCTGATAGGTAATATAGTTTATAAGAGAGCATTTGAAGCACATAGTCTTCAAATCCAAAAGTCATTACAAAGTTTGCATTTAGAGTAATCTAATTTTTCACACTACTTAACACTATGTAACCTTTTGTAAGTTCATCTGAGTTCAAAAGTAAATTACTGCTGACCTCCAATGGAACTGTAAGTCTTAGTACTCCTGAAAACTCAGCCTCTGGCACCTTGGATGGGTTACTGAGAAATGTACAACTGTTGACTACCTTAAAAGAGTTTTTTTTAAGCCACTTATGTAGCATCATTAAGGACTCTGGATCACAGAGAATGTATGTGGATTTTAGGCACCTAAATCCAGACTTCTGATCCTGAAAATCCTCACTGAGCTTAATGCAGGAGGTGTCTACATTTCATTGACGAATTAATTTAACACTTCAAGCTCTTTAGAAGCTTAAAAAAGCAATCTTATTCTATGATGATTTCCAATCTAAATAGCATGCCAGTTTGTTCTAATTACTTCTCTGTGGAGCCATACTTGTTTTTTGTTTATATCTGGGAGTAATTTGTCACAAAGCTTTGTTGCTTAGTGTTGTTAAAGGGCTCTATAATCTTCTAAAGGAGCATTTATAGACATGTGAAATGTTGTTGGAATTCATGTTTTCTTTGTAAAGAAATGAAAATCCTTTGTAAAGTCCCACTTCTACTTCATAAAGTATGAAAATCCTGATAATAAAATATTAGAAATTTTAACAGTGGGAAGTGTTGCCCACTTAGTGACCAGTGTCATCTAGCCCAGCTGCAATTTTTTTTATTGTCACTTGTAACTGCCAATCCTCCTGACTTCCAACCGTTTCTTTATTCTCTGTGTGTCATGCACCTCTTACTGCTCTTACTGCACAATGAAGGATCCACTGATGCAGAAAAATATGACAAAAGGTGTTTGTCTATCACTGAAAAAAATTAATTGCAGCACAACATTATGAATGAGCAGTATAATATATTTTTCTTTCATGCTTTTCTCCCATACTTAGCTTTACTCTCTGATAGTGCAAGGAAGAAGAAAATGCTTTTAATAAAAAGTTGTATTAATATTTCTATTCAACATTTCTTATTTCAGTGGAACCTGAAAAGTCATGTATTTGTATCTAGTGCTGTTTAAAAATATTTTTTTTTCTTTTAAACAGAAAAGGTTAAAGAGTATATAAAGATCTGAAGTTGCAATCCCTGAAATACTTCCTCTGCTGTCCTGGGAGCCTGACAGTCAGCAGAGATGAGATGCTTCTTGCATCCGTTGCTATGCAACCTCTGCAGTATCCCATGAGCTCAAATGTTTCTGTCCTACACTCCATGCACAAAATAGGGAGAATAGCTGTCAGCTTGGGGGGTTCTGTCAGTATTTTCAGTTTACTATTTAGTCAAGAGAAGTTGTTTAGAAAAATCTAGAATATATGAAAATAAAGACTGAAAGAAAATTTAACAATGGGCAACATGATCTCAAAAAACAATCTATATTGATAGCTTCTATGAACAACCAAATAACACTTTGTTCAGAGTACTCCTAAATCCTTAGTGGCTTTGGGGTTGTTTTTCTTGACTTGTGACAAGACCTGGACAGCGATATTTTTCTGAACATCCTGTAATATTTATATTTCCAACAATATTCCCACTTGGAAGAGAATAAGTCTGAGCTGAAAATAGCAACATAAGAGCAAGAATAAGATAGGAAAGACAAGAAAAACAGGAATTTTTACTTGGATTTTCTGCACCCTGATTTCCATTTTATTGACTGTTACATTCATAATTAAAGTAGAAATTAAACATATCTTTTCCATAATTTTTTTTAAATAAAGTTGAATTATGAACTGAAAAGTTATTCTTTCTATTATGCTTGGGCTAATCTACTTGCAGTGCTAACTTTTACTCCTGTTTCTTTTGGTGTTTTTGCAGACAATTTTACAGCATCTTAACATTGTAATAAAGTAGGCAGTTTCTAAGATCCTTAATTTCACCTCCATTCAGAATGATGAAATAAGTGCTTGAGTGCAATATAACCTACTTCGCAACAAGTAAGAAATATAGGAAATTATATGATACCATCTAATTTTTTCAAGAACTGGCACCCAAGTTAGTAACTCCATGTGTAGTTAAACCTGAGTGCTTTATGGCATCATAACTCAGATGATAGTGGAGAAATCTGGTTTTATTATATCCTAATTAAATATATAAAATTTACCACCAAAAAAATTCAAAATGAACTTCAGATGCATTACATCAGTATTAAAAAAAGAGCCACTTAACTCTGTGTTGCCCTACTTATGACAGCATAGTAAATTAAACTTCAAACTTAGCAGCTTGTATAATTACTGGTTTTGTAATATCTGCCAACACACCTTGCTTTGGTTTTCTCCTCCATTAAAAAACTTTTCATGCTGAAATATTCCACTGGAACACTAAGTCCAATCAGAAGCAGGTTTTGGTTCATAAAGGTTCATAAGTTTCTTAGAACAAGGACTGTATAAAGAATAGCTGTGCTGACAGAAGAGCAAAACAGACATGGATTTCACATGGTAAATAGCAAAGGAAATGGAGATTGAAGGAAAGGCATTCATCATCCCTGAATAACATTAAAGATATTGTCTTCATATAGTATTTATTCCCAAGTGACTGGTCTGATTTCCTCTATACATAGCTAATTTACAGAATAAGACATATTGGGCAGCTCCTACTGAATTTTTAAAAACCCATAGAGAAAAATCAGATACTTTTAGATTATCTGCAAGTTTATCTGCAAATTGAGCATGAAATTCTGAGAGTTCCCAACTTGGAAAATTAAATAATATATTCAGATGGTTAACTAGGTATTTGGAAGACAGTCTTATTTAGATCTTATTCACATTCCAAGCACAACTACAGGATGGGTGAGAATGGATTGAGAGCAGCCCTGAGGAGAAGAACTTGGGGGTGCTGGTTGATGAAAAACTCAACATGAGCCAGCAGTGTGCGCTGGCAGCCCAGAAAGCCAAACGTGTCCTAGGCTGCATCAAAAACAGTGTGGCCAGCAGGTCGAGGGAGGGGATTCTGCCCCTCTGCTCCGCACTTGTGAGACCCCACCTGGAGTGCTGCATCCAGCTCTGGGGTCCTCAGTACAGGAAAGACGTGGAGCTGCTGAAGCAAGTCCAGAGGAGGGCCACAAAGCTGATCAGAGGGCTGGAGCGCCTCTCCTACGAGGACAGGCTGAGGGAGATGGGGTTGTTTAGCCTCGAGAAGAGAAGGTCTCTCTGGGGAGACCTAATCGTGGCCTTCCAATACCTAAAGGGCACCTACATAAAAGTCGGTGAGGGGCTGTTTGTTAGGGAGCATAATGACAGGACAAGGAGTAATGGGTATAAACTAAAAAAAGGGGGGATTTAGATTGGATGCTAGGAAGTAATTTTTTACTGTGAGGGAGGTGAGGAACTGGAACAGGTTGCACAGGGAAGTTGTGGAGGCCCCATCCCTGGCAGTGTTCAAGGCCAGGTTGGATGGGGCTTTGGGCAACCTGGTCTAGTGTAGGTTGTCCCTGCCCATGGCAGGCGGGTTGGAACTGGATGACCCTTGGTCCCTTCCAACCCAAACCATTCTATGACTCTATGATTTCCAAAACTTGATCATTTGAAGTTGAGTTCTGAAAATATATTTCTCCTATATTCCCATTAAACGAAATAAAAGAAAGAATGACCTATTAGATGTACCTGTACTGTGCTAATCTTTTTGCAGATATTGTATCTTTCTGAATACTCATTTTGCTGTATTTTATAATAGATTAGTTAATTAACCTAACATTCACGTTAATTCATTCTATTCTTTCCCATATATCTTTCCTAAGTCATTTAGTTTGTCTGGTGAGTTGCAGCATTTTAAAGGAGATTTAACTGAGTATTAATTTGTACCTTTATTTTCCTCCCAATCTGGGGTCATCTAGAAACTTGGTGAGAGTGCATTCCACAGACTTCTTCCAGTCACTGATAAAGATGTTAAATACAACAGGCCCAGGACCCTCCACTTGTTTCCAGCCTACAAACTGGAGTCCAATGAATTAACCACTGTTCTAAACAGTTTTCACCCATCTGGTTTTCCACCTATCCAGATTATAATGTTTTCACTGTGTGTAGTAGTGTCACAAGTTTTGGTAAAGTCAAGGTATGCTGTGTCTTCATCTGCAGATTCATCATTTTATCATAGAAGAAAATCAGATTGGTCAGGTGTGATTTACCCCAGTAATCACAGCTCAGACTGCTGTGCTGCACAATGGTTTTCCTTCTTTGAAATTAGCTTAGGTTGGTTTCTAGCAGTCCTGATGACCTGCTTTTCCCACCTTCCCCTCAAATGTTTCCCAGATCATATAAATACAGAACACAGTATATAGTTGCTAATTTACTTTGAGCTCAGAGAAAATATTTTTTATACAATGTTACTTTCCTTGCTGTCAAAACTATATCTGCACCATAGGTTATGTCTCTATCTTCATATATTTAAATACAAGTTTTAAGTAAATATATATATATATATATATATATATTTCCACAGGAAGAAAAGATTCCTTATGGCAGACTTTGATGTAATCATGATTAAAAAAAATTAAAAAATAGGAACAAACCAAGTACACTTTCTCTAATATAGTGTGAATCCTAGTATAACAATGCTCAATTCACTCAGTTAAAAAGTAGATTTGCAATGATTTCATGTTGTTTTTTTTTCTTATAATCTTCATAGATTAAAAAAAAAAGAGCACATTTAATTAGCTTCATTATTTAGGAACTGATATGACAACAAATAAAGAAATAGTGTATATTTATCTTTGAAAGATAAAGTCAGAATTTGGGAGGAGTTATGTTCTACACAGAAGAGATTTAGAGCATCTGCTGGTTTGATTTTGAGTTGTAGTGCACAAGTTTACAGGTGTACAAGTTTAAATTGTTGTCTGCACATATACGCAGACATATTATTCACAATAGAGTCTGAGTTCTCCTTTTAGCATTACACTTTGTCTTTCAAGTGCTTTAATATTATTTTCCATTAGGAAAGTGCTCCTTTTCATGAGGAAATCAGAAAAGGCTTATGTGGAAATTTTTAATCAGTCAGCTGATCAAATTTCAGAAGGTGCTTCCTTCCTTTCCCTTTTTATGACCATTTTAATTGACAACCTGATACTATTAAGGAAGGTAAGTAGTTGACTATATCCATTTTCTTGTCTTGATGAAGACTTGTGTATTAAGGAACTAGGTTAAAGAACAAAAAAAGTTTTAGAGAATGTATTCTGATAGCTGTTACACCTCCAGCTCCTGTGCTTTCAGGATCAGAAAGACAATGTGCATGTAGTAGATATGTCAGATTAACAGATTGATCTATTTCAAAGCAAATAAGAGAACTTATATCTTATCTAACTGTACAAGTAAACTGTTCTTAAATGGAATTATTATCAACGTAGCTTATTTGAAAGGAATTCCAACAGTTCTGGTCAAAACCATTGTGTAAGATATATGCAAGGGAGGGACAAGGCATTGAATAGAATAGAATAGAATAGAATAGAATAGAATAGAATAGAATAGAATAGAATAGAATAGAATAGAATAGAATAGAATCATAAAGGTTGGAAGAGACCTCAAGGATCATCCAGTCCAACTGTCCCCCCCCACACCTATTAACCACTAAACCATGTCCTTCAGTACTACGTCTAACCTTTCCTTAAATACCCGCAGGGATGGTGACTCCACCACCTCCCTGGGCAACCCGTTCCAATGCCATCCCTGAATCTCTACTATAGCTATCATTCAGAACACAAAGAATACAAAGCTGCTTGCATGAGAATCCTTTGTCTTATCATTCATTCTCATGACACTATTTCACGAGAAGGAAGGAAGAAAAAAAATCTAAAGTCAGTGACACCCATGCAATTTTTGAAACATGAGTCATAAAATGGACAGAAGTTAGACTTTGAGTCTTGGATATCATCATAGAATCATAAAATCATAGAATCCTAGAATGGCTTGGGTTGGAAGGGACCTCAAAGTTCAATTCGTTCCAACTCCCCTGCCATGGGTGGGAACACTCTCCACTAGATATATAGATAAAGACAACCGTAGTCTGCTTCTGCTTTATGTGTAGTCTGCCTGTTCCTTCAGAATCCATTGAAAAGATCATAAAAATTTAGTGACCAAAATTCCATTCTCCCTCTTTCATCTGGAGACTGAGCTGCAGGAATTTCTTCAGAGAAATAGTACTGAAGAACAGCCATTTGAGAAACTGCTTGCTGCTTCCTCCTTGCACACTGCCCCAGACACTGCTTGCTCTCTGCACTGTTCTGGTTTAGTCAGGTTTCTAAGGAAGCTCTCACAGCAAAACAGTTCTGTAAAGAAGTATGCAGAAGACCTAGGCTGTAAGTTGATCTTTTCAGACAGATTCACACAGGTTGTACACAGATACTGTAATACATTTTGCTTCTAATCACTTCGCAAAAATTGACAGCCTCATGCAGGAGTGCATTTTCTATTATCTTGAAGCTTGAGAGAATAAAAAATTTTAGATAATTCAGATTTTCCAAACATCAAAACAGTTCTCAGAATAATTCACAACAAGTGCATGACTACATGGAAGGACAGGAAAACAAAACATAATATTACCAAATATATTGCTGAAATAACCACCTGAACATAGAGCCACATGCAGGTACAAACTGTATCCGATATGTGGTATCTGATATGTCTTACTGATATGTGGTAACAGTAGTTCTGATTTTTTTTCTACTGTTCTTCCTTTAATCACTTAAATTCTGTTGTTTAGTTTCTGAAACTGAATTATGATCAAGAATTTACACAAATTAGATAAATAATAACAACAAAAAATGAAGGAAAATTAAAACAGTCTTGATTGAACCGAAGAAAAAAAAGAGGGCAAAGTTTTAAGCAGATACTGAATAAATGACTGAAACAAATGATCAGTGGCTGCGGAGCATGCTCCAGTCTTTTGCTGTCTCAAAGTCGATATGAATGTGTCTCTGGAAGATATGCTTAAGACAAACACCATGTTGTCCTTATGTGCAAAGATAATGAAATAATCTTATTATGATCCTATTATACAGGAAAACAAACTACATTATTTAATTGTAACTTTGGCCTTCAAAGCAGCTTAATTCTGACGAAGTTAAATTGTAATTCCTAAATCAAAAAAACATTTTCTCTTTCATATATTTTTTAAACAATTTTTTCTTATAGAGTTCTCAGATAAGTAATTTGAGTCAGATTTGAGTGTGAGAACACTCTTAACAGTGTTCTCATTTGAAGAACATCTTATTAGGACTTAAAAAATGAAAGAAGAAGAAGAAACCACAGAAAACTCACGTCCTCACTGCCAAATTCTGAAACATACTGTGATATTTAAAGCTTCCAGTTCTTTAGAGAAAAAGAGACAAGAGTTCAGTAAACATATTCTACCATCTGCTTGGGATTCCATAAATTAAAGATGTCTGGGTATTTTTAACTGCATTCATACAGACTTGGATATCTTTTCTCTGTTTTGCATCTGTCGTGTTTAGCTCCTTGGTATAAAACTAACAGAGGGAGTCTAAAAAATATGGAACATGCTCTTACTTCTAGATTGTGATAGAGTGCAAAAAGATACTTACCCACAACACTGTTGTAGATGTTAATATTTACTACAAGGTGTTTACTATCTCTCCATCAAACCATAAAATTCCTTTATCATCTAATATATTTCTATTTGTTGACAGCTTCCAGGAATGTTAGCAGCAATTATCAATGTACAAAGAAAGAACAAGCAATCTTGAAAAAATTAAAATATAGTAACTGTATTTTGTACAGTAATGTCTTCCCACTGTAGAGTACTCCTGAAATACTTCTGTCTCCCGTACAATTCTCATAATGAAGTATGGGCTAGAAGAGCAGACAGTATTCAAAACAGGCAATGGCTGGTCCCAGAAAACAGTGATCAAGGCATGAAGTCCAGTTGGAGGCCAGTAGCTAGTGATGTTCTCAGAGTTCAATACTGGGTCAAATTCTCTTTAACATCTTTATTAATGATTTGGATGATGATGCAGAGTAGATCCTCAGCATATTTTCAGATGACACAAAATTGAGAGGAGCAGCAGATACATCAGACAGTCATGCTGCCACCCATAGGGACCTCAACAGGTTGAAGAAATGAGCCAATAGGAACCTCACAAAGTTCAATAAAAGTAAGTGCAAAACCCAGACCCTGGGGGGCGAAAAACAACCAACCAACCAACCAAAAACCCCAACCCAAACCACAAACAAACAAAACCAAACCAAACCAAAACAAACAAAACCAAACACAAAAACAAAACAACCATTACATGCTAGAGGCCACCCAGGTGGAAGGCAGCTTGTCAGAAAAGGCCCTGAGGTTCTACTGAACATTAAGCTGAACATGAGCCAGCAATGTGCCCTTGCTGCAGAAGCAAATGGTATCCTGGATAGCATTAGGAGTGTAGACAGCAGATTGAGGGAGATGATCC